>RPOG01006361.1:0-24499 GCA_008086565.1 Thalassoma bifasciatum | reverse complement strand
TTTTCCCACCACACGGGGGATTTTATAAAGAAAAGTACAAATTTATTTTTGGAGCTTTGGTTCCCATCCTCGTCTCTGTGATGTCTCATTCAACAAACCTTTACTTGAACGTTTACCTTTGTACCATCAGTGTGTGTCCTGAGGGGTGAGTCTGGGTGGTCTTCATGGACAGAAAAATATTCATTACATTTAGAAAATTTCCTTCTTACCTCACAGACCTGATTCAGTTTTTATAGGAGGACAAGATAGTCTTCAAAGAGGGGGAGACTGTATAATTAGATTTCCTAGACGTTTCTTTTTGGGGCATTTCAGAAACCTGGTTCTGAGTCTTTCCATGACTTGTCTTTGTTTACATTAGTTACATAAATTCACGTCATTGTTTTTGCACATTATGATGATTCAAATTATTTATTTTGATAAATTTCAGCCTTTTTTATATCCTGTTTTTCCTTCTTATTGTCCCAAAGCTCCTGTGAGCTTCCACCCTTTGTGCTACAGTAGTTCAGTTCATAAACTGATTTGTCTCTATGAGCTAAATGAGTACACAAAGCTGTCAGCCACTACCAGGGTTTAAATTTTATTTTTCACAAATGAATCTGCTGCCATGATGAAGGTATCTGGAAATGTGATTAACACCTAAAAACATGTTTTGCCAACTCTTTCCATGTAAAAGATACTTTATGTGTGAAACATTTGAGTGTCAAAAGAAAGAAAGACGAACATTTAGTTAGAAAAAGATGATAGAATAGAAGAACAGAAGTGGTACCACCTTATTCACAGCCTGAGGAGATGCCAAACTTCCAAAGAATGAAATTATTAGTCCCATGGCATAAGTGCCTTAGTCCAAAAATTTAAATAAAAGATGTTAACATAATAATATACATAATGAAAACATGACATTATACAGAATAATAATAATAAAAAAATAAATAAATGTACACAAAAATGTGTTTTTTTTCTTCTCTTCTGAAGACTTTGAAACAGGTGATAATGCTACAGCAGCCTCTGTCATCAGTCCATGAATGTGACTCATAGTTGAACTGAAACTGAAACAATGCTGTTTGAGGACAGTCCATTTATTTCAGCTTGGTCAACCCCGTCATCAGCAACCATGGTGTATTTTACAAGCAGCAACTCCCTGTCTGAAAAAATGCCTATACAGCAATGTTTAAAACTGGAGTCTATCAAGCATCCATTTGAAGTTGGCTGGGGAAATATCAGAAACCACGCACACACTAATGCAAAAAAGCAGCAAAGGCCAAAAATTAACCTGTTTGCAGCCTGGTTCAGAAAAGGGATTTAGGTCTGAAAAGAACATTTCTCCATCAGCATGCAGTATATGTTTTGAATGTTTTTATAAACTGATATTTCCTAAGTTATTGAACTTGCAGTTTTGCCCATATCAGGACATGGCATGAACAACACACTGTTAAATGTGAATTGTTGTTTCAACCTAAAAATTAGGTGTAGCAGGACTGTCTTATAATGCTATGTTGGGTCAAAAAATAAATTGTGTTGTCCTAAAAACAATAGAAACTATCTTGTTAAATGAGATGTATTGTTTCAACCCCTGTCTTATTTTGGTTGATTTGGACTTGTTGGTTAAAGGTAGAGTATGCTGGATTTTCAAAAAAAAACAAAAAAAACAAGATGTCATTTTTTTTAAAGGTATAATCCTGCTCAAGCATCCTCTATGGGTCTCTATATATGTGTGTCAGTGTCTGTATCTGCCTCAACCCCCTCCTCACCCCGCTGTTCTGTCTGTATCTTAATGTTTTGGTTGACTCTGGACATTTCTGGGTGGAGAATAGTCATGGTGACCAGCCAGTCACAGCATGCACAAGTGACTTTGTGTGTGGATAGTGTGTGGCTCCAATAGGTCATAACATAGAAATAATGATACAATACTGGCAGCATACCTCATTTACCTACAGGAAGTCAGGTGTATTGCTCTTGAGTTTTTCCTACACAATGCTGCAGGTGCTTGTGGGGCTGAAATTTGTGCTGTGTTTAGAGGTAGTGAGCATGTGCTGCAGCTGACACTGAGCCATGAAGTAGGAGACTACACTGTGACCCAAATTGTTATGCAAGTCAGTATTTTTCATATATCTTTCTCCAAACATACTTCACTGATGAAAAAATGAAAAGCAAACCTGTTTGGACATTTGATTATCCAAAAGCATAAAATATATGAAGCATTTACAATTTGAGCAATAATCAGTTAAAATTTAAAATGCTGTGAACCAAATTATTATGCAAACACATATAAAGGTGAGTATTCTGTCTTCTGTGACCATTAGCAGTAAAAATGGGAAAGAACAAGGATCTCAGTCGTAAGGAGAAGGCTTCCATTGTGAAATTTTTGGGAGAGCAAACAACAACAACAACAATTGAAATGTCAAGATTATTGGGCCGTGACCATAGAACAATCAAGGCCCTTGTTTCTAATGGTGAAAAAACAAGAAAAAAACATGTAGAGGCCCCAAACAGGAAGCTAACACTTCCAGATTTATCAGCTTTGAAGAGAGAAATGATCAAACAGCCTTTGAGTTCCAGTGCAAGCATCTTTTCTGCTGTTGATCTTGGTCACACCCCAAAGATGTCACAAAATCGTGTCCTGAAAACGCTTGGTAAGGTCAGAAAAGTGAAAACAAGGCCTCCACTAAATCAAAAGCACAAGGATAAAAGACTTGTGTGGTGTAAGAAGTACATGAAGTTGGACTTTGGACAAGTTATCTGGACTGATGAGATACGTGCCACCCTTGATGGTCGGGATGGTTGGGCAAGAGGTTGGATAGCCAAAGGTACTGACGCTCCACCCAGGTTGAGGCGTCAGCAAGGTGGTGGAAGTGTGATGATATGGGCAGGTGTCATAAAAAACAAACTCATTGGACCTTTCAGAGTTGCAGAGGGGGTTAAAATGGATTCTGCTAATTACTGCAAATTTCTAGGAGAAAACTTCCTTCCGTGGCTGAAGACAAAAACAGCTGTTCAGCGCAAGAAAATGATGTTCATGCATGATAATGCTCCTAGCCGTGCATCAAAGTTTACAGCTGGATGACTGGCATCAAGGGGCTACCTAGGGGACAAGGTAATGGATTGGCCAGCATCCTCACCCGATTTGAACTGCATAGAAAATCTGTGGTCAATCCTGAAACGAAAGGTTTTTGAAAATGGAAAACAGTTCTCATCAAAGGATAAGCTGTGGGAAGCTATTGTGAAGGGTGCAAAAAGAATTACACCTACTGAAATTGAGAACTTGACCTCTTCAATGGACAGCAGGCTCCTTACTCTGATGCAGAAGAAAGGTGGCTACATCTCAAAGTGAATATACATCCAGATAGGCTTATTTTTTGACAGTTTGTGCCCAGGATAGTCTCACTAACAATATTAATTTAATTTGTTTATATGCAGGATGTTTCAGTTTGAAAGAAAGATTTGCATAATAATTTGGTTCACCTGGAATTTGTGATGAAGTTATAATTTCTATCTGATACAATTTTAGTGGATACATTTGTAAAACCAATTTTACAATGTATATTGAACGAAACGGTGGGCTAGCCGCTTTAGTTTCTGAGAGGTAATTAAAAATCTAACTTGCATAGTAATTTGGGTCACAGTGTAGTACTAAACTGCTGGGAAGAGATTTATTTGGACATAAAATTTCAAGTTTAAGCATATTTTGTAGTTGAGATGAGGCCAACTCATAAAGGTTATCACAACAAATTCTGTTATCTTTTGCCATATTGACATAGAATGATATGCTAGAATAACAAATCTGCAAAATCACATTTCACAGTGCAGGTGGTCCCTGTAAATGTCTACAATAGGGCAAAAGTCACATTGCTTTACCACATCCTAACTCAAAGAAAGCCAGTATGAATCAAGCTTTTCAATACAACCTTTTTCCTCAATACATTTCAAATCCTTGTATCAGAAAGAAAAAGGTGATGTCACAGGTTACATTTCCAGATAATATATAGTCTATGGTATTTTGATATGGTGAACACATTGTCTGCCCCACAGTCTTAGCAAATGAAGTTGGTGGAATAACTGATTTTTTCTGAAGCAGGTGATGGCGTGACTTCTCCGGCTGGTTCTTCAGTAAAGGGCTGAGCAGACGAGGATAAATAACCCCACTCAAGATAGATAAACAGATAGTGATAATGAATACTTGAAGGGTTTGATTGACTGGTTGATGAATTGCTTGTTAGTTGATCACCCCTGTTGTAATAATCTAAATATGATAAATCGTTAGCGTTTACATCACCATCTGCTATGATTGCTGGTGTTATATCGGAGCTAAAATGATTCAGAGAACAGGTAATGACTCAGCTCTAAGTGGCCATTAACAGCCTGTTCAGACCAATCAGTAGTTCTGTTAAGCTTCACAGGAGACAGTCTCACTTTAATGCCAGGATCTATTGGACAACTTTTCAGCATGTTTTCTGGCTCCTTCTCAACAGTCGGTCACAAACTCGGCCATCAATGTCACCTCTCATGTTCACATCTGCAGCTTAAAGCAAATCTCTTTGAGCGTGTTGAATCACAGTCTTACTCGTGATTGTTTTCTATGAGCTGGACATCTTCGCCTTTCTACGTCAGAGCCATGCTGCTGATCAACAACCAGAGGAGCTGTGGGGTCACGACCTGCCACAGTGAAGCAATGAGGGCTCCGCTTTTGGCAAACATGTCAACACATCAGACTGTTTTGTCATCCCCAGATTCTCCCTCTGCTTCCAAGTCTGAAGTGTTGTTTCCTGGATTTGCATTCTGACAGCTCCTGATTGCAGGGTTCAACATTTCAGATGCTAAGATACACTTCGGACATGCTTTAATGCCAATACATACTTAAAGTAAACAACAAATCAAAACACCATGACGTCATTCTCAGGGTGTCCTCTTTTTGCGTCCTATCTCTTCGTGTCATTTTTAAAGCTGTGGTTATTTTCACAGTCGTCCTCCTGTTAACTTGTTCTTTCGTGAATATATTTGTGAATACATAAAAGAATAAGAAGCAGTCTGCAGTGAAAACATCTTTAAAGGGAGTTCCTCCATGCATTATTGATAAGTGAGCTGGGGAAAGGAGGATTATAGCGGGTGAGGAGAGAGAATAAAGGGGGACACATCTCCTGAAGCACAGTTTTTATCGCTGATTTGCTTTTTATTGTCCCACTGCACCAATGTTATGACTTCATGAGTATTAAATTAAAATGCTGACGTGTTCATTTTGTGGAGTGTAACAGCTCAAACTCTGAGCTGTTAGAGATGTTAGATGAATAAGTTATTCTTCAATGAAAAGATCTGACATATAAAATATAACCAGAAGGCATAGTGTTGTCACGTAGCGTTATAGTTTGAAACTCGACGAGAAGCTTGGGTCGTAGCGTGGTTTAGTGTCTACAAGGTGAGCAGATCATCTGCACAACTGATGGTTTCTCCACACCTGGCTGTCTTCAACACTATAAAACGTATTCAGTTCTTTTAACTTCAAATATCAAGTTCAACCGCTGCCTACATGAGTAGATGGAGGGCAGATGAGCTTATGGTTCAGGTTCCCTCACATGGGCGAGGGTTCAAGCCTGATCTGTGGCCTCTTTCCTGCGTGTCAATCCCCACTCTCACACTGCAAAAAGTAAAATCTAAGCAAGTCATGTCTTATTTGTAGTAGAAATTGTCTTATGATTCTTAATTTGAGCCACATTCACCAGACTAGGCCATAAAAATGTCTTATTTCAAGTTTTTTTAAACACAAAAATGAGGTCTGAATTGTTTGTAACGAATAAAAATTAATCTGCCTATGGAATAAGAAAAACGTGTCTTGTATTAAGACATTTTTTTATCCCACAGGCAGATTTTTTTTACTTGTTACAAGCAATTCAAACCTAATTTTTGTCTTTAAAAAACTTGAAACATTTTTATGACCTGGTCTGGTGAATGTGGCTCAAATCAAGAAAAATAAGATCAATTTTACTACAAATAAGACACCATGACTTGCTTAGATTTCACTTTTTGCAGTGCACCTTGTTTTTCTGCTCTACATTGTCCTCTCTCCTATTGCATTAATGGCATAACAGCTACAAAAAAAAAATCTGGGAACTTTTTTTTCTAGTAGATTCAAATTTGACAAAAGCTCCATTCCAACTCAAGGAGGTTTGTTATACAAGTTGCTGTATTAACTATTCATTGTTTGAACTTGGCCCTCTGAGCTGAAATAACTGACTACATAACATAATGCACTAAGATAAACTTACAATGTCTTGTCAAAGAAACCTATGTTATTTCAATGAAGAAATTAGTCATACTAGTTGTTGACTCATCCATTCTATTGTTTAAACTTGATTGTCTGAGTTGGTTGTCCTTTCAAAAGGACATACACAATCTGTAAATTAAAAAAAAAAAAAAAAAAACCTGTCGGTACAACTTCATTCAGTTGTATCAGCTGGTCACACACAAGTTTAAAGTTACCTGCAAAAATGCCTAAAGTTTGGTTCAAAAATGATCAGAAATTCCCTTTTTACAGTGAAGCTGTTTGCTGCTTTAATTTTAATCATAAATCCAAATCCTTCCTGTTCATTATTTGTGATGAACATGCAATATTTTATTATCTTCAGAAAAATACTTAAAGTTACAAGTAGATTACATCCTAGTTGTGTTTGTAAAGCTTTTTCTCAGTGTTATCTTTTTGAATGGATGAGGCTATTTCTCCCTTATAGGTTTTCTGTCCTCTGAGAAAACAAACCGCGGAGTCAGGGGATTTTTCTCCTTATCTATGAGGAAATGGTTATCTGTTGCGGTTATTAAGAGTGTTTATGTGTGAATGTGTCTGTTTAGGGTATGACTGTAAAGGGTTTGTCTCTAAGTGCTGCAGCGTGCCCACCCTGCTCTGTGCATCCTGTTCGTGAATCTACAAAGTCTTATCTTAATCTGAGTTTGTCTCGGCGTAGTAAATAATGGCATGTTATATACTCTGATAACACTCATGAGTACATTGAATATCATCACAGTTTATTCCTTCATGGCATTCAGATTGTGAATGAACAGAGTGTTAACACAAACAGTCAGTACCCACATCTCGTATCTCACGCTGTGTAAACCAGAGAAGATTAAACAGACGTGATATGCTGCGCCCACAGTGAGTGAAACAGTTTCACATCATCTCTGTGTGATCGTGAGGTGTTTGAACGGTCTGTCTTTAAAAGCTGCCTAATATTAGTGCTGTTGAGTTATAAACAGAAACAAATGGCTGCTAATGAGCCGGTGGTGATGTAGTGCGGATGTACTCGTGTGTTTCCTTCAGTGCGCTCTGCATCCTGTCTCATTGTCTCAGTGGATAAACAGCCTGGACAAACATTTACTGCTCCCTGGTACATCTGATAAGGAGCATGAATTATGTCCCTTTTCTGGTGACTTCTTCAGGGGCCAACAATAACACACCAGTATTCCCCAAAAATGTACTGAGGGACAGAAGACTCCTGATCTGAAGATTTCATGTGCGATGGTTAAGAATAAACAGCGCAGAATGGTAGAGTTTCAGTGTTTGGACTGATGTTGCTCTATGATTTTAGTGAAGCCCACTTCTCATTTACCTCTGCTGTATCTTTTTGGTGATTTTGATTTTGTTATCAGAGCAAGAGACGCTACAAAGTTTTAAAGCTTATATTTCACCATCATTAGCTCAGCTTGATTTGAGGTTGAGATTCTTGTACAAAAGTGATATTCATCCAAGTGAGTGATAGATCCAGGCGTTGATGTGCAGATCTAAAAATGCATTGTAGATTGTATAATCAGTGGATGCCACGACAGTCTGCTCTAAATGAGGCCTCCACAAAAACTGCCCTTCCTGGTGGGTGGCCGCAGTTTATGTCAAAATCTATGCATTCCAGATGAGAGGTGGTAAAAATTATTACACCTTGTAGAAATATTTCTCATATCTTTACGCTGCGGTGATATGACGATTTCATTTGGCTGCATTGTGTTCAATTCCTCTTTTTTCTGAGGAGTTGGTTTTTCATTAGTTATGTAATGTTAAAAACCAAGTTATAAGTTTTGATTTAAGATGATTGACAGCTGCCATTCATGTGAAGTTTTTTTTATCGGATATATGAAAAACTCCAGGAAAAAGAGCCAAATAGAGATGAGACCTCTAGATCAGAAAAAAAATGTGTTTTTTGCTTTTTTGTGTCTCAGATCCACCCAAGTTCTTTACTGCACATGTCTTTGTGACAGTAAGTAAAGTGATGGATGATTTCCAAATATACTGTAAACTAAATTCCTGATTTATCAGAATTGGCGCTTTTCCACTGTACAATTCCAACCCTATAACACAGCTGCGCTAAAGTGCTGCGCAGAAGTGCGTGCACGTCATCTGTAACGTGACACAAACATAATTTTGTACTAACATATGTGCCACCGTGGTCTTTAAAGGAAAAAAAGAAAAGCTTTCAAAAGATTTCATTAAAGTAATACAGCGGCTTGATTTTGGGCGTCATGACAACGGAGGTAGACAACAGCCTTGTGCTGCTTGACACGGAGGAAAACAAGGGAGCTGCTTCCTGACATTAACTCATCCCTGGATCCTGTGAGATGGCTTTAATTTTTGATTTTTGGGCCTGGTATACCAGAGATTTTTTGTTGATCAATCATTCTTCTTTGAACTGGTTTTCCTTTTTGGTTCCCTGTGGATTAATGGACTGATTGGTGCTTAAAGACTCTCGTGGCAGACAGATCGCTCCTGCGCCGACGAACTTTGATTTAATTGAAAAGACTCTTTAAACCGAACTATCTTTGCTGTTAACTTCTTTTTCTTTTTAAAAGGATTTTTAACTTATTTAGGAATCATGAAGGAGCATTTTAAGGTGGTATTTTGTGTTCATTCAGTCTGGTTCTGTGCTGTCGGGTTTAAATGTCATTAAAAACCCGTCGCTGACTTATTCGTTTGCCTCTCGTAAGAGATTTGTACAGAGTCAGAAAGTGAAGCTTCGGTGACAACATTCTCTGACCAATGAGTGGCCGGCAGTCCGTCAACGTCTCCTTTTAGAATCGGCTTAGCTCACTTGGAACCAGGCTGGAGTAGGTACTAAAAAGTGGCATCTGACGCGTAGCACCACGCTAGTGGAAAAGCAACACAAACCGAGTAGAGGCGAGTAGAGTAGGGCCGAGACGGTTGTAGGAAAAGGGCCATGAGTGAGTCTTAATTTCTAAAAACTAACACAGAGCTAAAGTGGTACAGTTGATCCTATCAGCAAAAGGGTTGAGCTGTGTCACTGTGATATTAATTTTTTTATCAACATACGTGTACCTTATTCTGGGAAGAAATAGGGGTGAAATGAATTTCTCTGCATGTTATCATTTTCATTTGTTGTCTCTGTGTAAGTTAAGTGTCCAGTTTTGCAGACCAGCCCCAGTCGGTCAGAGCGGAGGGAGTGGGAGTCATCTCCTGGCTCTCTGCTTGAACTTCGAGTTGTGCCCAGTGAACATGTGTTACAAGGAGAAAGCGGTCGCTGAGTCGGCTTGTCTTGTGCTTTCCTCCTCACACTCTGTCTGGAGAGCAAAGTCCTCATTTCAGTGCAGACAAAACACTACTTATTAACAACAACTCACCATACACGTTGTATGACTGTATAATGCAAATGAACACATCATGAAACCTATAGAAAGGAGAGTTTTCACAATGTAGTGAGTAAATCATGTCATTATCCCAAGACAGGTGATAGAAAATGACATTAGGAGGTGTTTTGTCTGATGCTTGTTATTAATAGACGATGAAGGTAGATCAGCCAAATGAATGTGTTTGTAAATGTGTTTCAAAGGAGGTTAAGATGCAGGATGTAATATGTAGTGTACATCATTTTTTTATTACATCACAGTGTATTGTCTCCACCTGGGATGGGGTAAAGGAGGAAGTCCAGATAAGGGCGTACTCATCCTGCAGGGTCCTGTGAGGTTCGGTCTAATAGTACTGTGGCAGATTGTCTGTGTGGGCGCATGCATGGCAGAGTAGGAAATCATCCCTTAAGTCCCGCTGTGCCTCCCTCTGTGCCAGCGTCTCTCACTGCCAAAGCCCTCACTGTGATCCAGAGCCTACAGAACTGTCACCATTACAGATCTGCTCTCTCCTCCACGCTTTATTACCCGATCATTTCCCGCAGTAACGCCGAGATTTGAGGAGCAGGAACACCGAGTATTTCTGCTGCAAGTGCAGAGTGATTACGCTGCTCAAACCTCACAGGGCAGGGCAGGATTTCAGCTTGCAGAGATTGCCGCCATCTGTCAGAGTGTGCATCAGATTTACATGTGGAACAAGGATTTTCATGGTGTGATTGCTCTGTTGTCCCCTCTCCATCACACTGTGAACACTAGATTGCTGTATCCTGCTCCAGGACGATGCACTAACAAAGATGTATGATAGCACCTCCTGACACCTTAACCCTGTGTGAGGTGTGAGAGCAGCACACACACACACAGATCGATTTTAATTCTCACTCGCTACCACCCCAAGACATCCTGCACGCTTCCTTCATCACATCCGACCCTGAGAGGAAAACAGGCTCATTTTTAAGAGAGAGCAGCTGTGAATTACAGCATTTCACCATATCTCTGCACACACCCAGGAGTGCTGCGTCAATATCCTGCTTCTCTGTATTGTTGTTATGTACCTGTTTAGGTGGAGAACAAAAGCAGCTAAAGATTAACTGTGATGCCATGAACTGTTGATGAGCCTCACCCGTTACGTGGCTGTGCAGGAAAACATAATAGCCGTCATGGGAGCAGAGGTCAGTGACCTTTCCTGTGCATTTGAACACCTCATCACTTTCAGACACGGGCAGCAGGTTGTTCTCTCCTCATATGCTGTGAAGAGCTTTATTCCATAGGTGTGGATTAATAATTCATAGAATAACTTCATAGCAGACAATTTGTTCCAAACATAAAACAATGCAGATATTTTAAAGACCATATCACATTATAGTGTGTGCTTGTTATTATGACCTAGAAATATCACAGCACTTAAAAAACAAAGTGCATTTGGATGAATAGAAAAATCTCTGACTGAAAGTAAAGTTTTCATACTTTTACTCGGCAGACTGAGGCCTGAGCCAAGAGCAAGGAGACTAACTTTTTTTTTAAAGTGGGGTATTGTGCTTTTTCTGATTTTAACTCTGTCCCTCAAGCACCCAGACATATCCTTTTATGGTAAACATCTAAAGAAACTGTGTTTTTTTGTCACTGTGCTTCAGAAACCCTGGATTTCAGCCTCTGCACTGCAAAAACTGAAATCTAAGCAAGTCATTGTGTCTTATTTTTAGTAAAATATGTCTTACTATTCTTGATTTGAACCACATTTACTAGACAAGGTCATAAAAATGTATCATTTTAAGTTTTGTAAAGACAAAAATGAGGCATCAATTGCTTGTAACAAGTAAAAAAAATCTGCCAATTGACGATCATCTCCAAAACTCTGAATCAGAAACAAATGAATGACGTCACAGAGGCTTCAATTTTCAGACCTGTGTTACACAGTCCATGATGTAATAGCATGTTTCAGTGTGTTTAAGTTCTTTGTGATGTATTTACACAAACTACATTTGAATGTCACTTGGAAAACTTCAGAACCCTTTATAATTCAATTATGTTTTGTGCAGCTTCTCCTTTATGTAAAGTTCTTGTTCTGTGCATGCATTATAAAAACGCTTGCTATTTTTGTGACTGTGTTGAAATACACCTGGTGCAGTCTCATTAAAATTAAGTTAAGTACAAAAACCCACCTGAAACAAAATCAAAAAGTTTGGCTGACTGAAGAAAAAAAATCTAGATTAAAATGTGTAAGAACAAAAAGAGAAAAGCAGCATAGTGGACAAACAGATGACACAACACATCATGACCCATCATGAAAAATATGACAAGAAAAAGAAATCGGGAACTCAAAAAAACTTAACCAAACCAGGAAAACCTGCTTCAAGAATAAATTAAAACTTAACTGAAAGTGAAAATAAAAAGTCAAAACCTGTTTTGTTTATTTATAGCATTTTTACTATGACTTTTAAGAGAAAATGTTTTGAGTGTAGCAAAAACAGAATATTGACATAGATATTTTGAGCTGTATATCTATCATTTATCGTTATAATTCCATTGAGCTGGATTTGGTTGAATCATATTAGCCTGTTGACTTGTGTTAATAACTGTTACCGTGCAGTGATTTACCTGAGGTTGATGAACCACTTATACACCTGTTCAACTTGATGTCAATATGTTAACTGCACTCAGCAGCTGCTGTAGATCATAAAATCCAGATATAAGTTTTTTGCTGATGTTATATTTATGTACAAGTGGTCAAGTGGTTTTTGTAATTTCCTGTACGTTTTTTGATCTGTCTTCCTGTATATATCATATTATTCTTTGTTTAAAGCATGGCACAGGAAGCTCAGCCTCTTTCTCTTTTAGTCACACCATCATAGGGGGTTTGCCACCTCTCTTTTTGGCAATAGAGGAATATGTTGTAGGAATGTAAAATTGTGTAATTTCTTGATCAGTTTTCCTGGGAAACCAGTCAGAGTTTTACTCATGCCTCAAATAACTCACAGATTGACCTTTTCTGTGCAGTATTTGACACTGAGAAGCCTTCTCCTCCTCAGGTTTATAGAAAGAGTGGGTTCAATATGTGGAGCTGGATTTACTTCAAAACCCTCTTTAAATAAACCACAATCATTTCCACACAATATATGACCTTTGCTACAGCTCTGAAAGCCTTCACACCTCCACATTTCCTCATTATGTGTGTTGTCAGTGTGAACTCTTCCTGCAGCACCTGCTCATTGAACACCCAGCTGCTGAGGGTCATTATGAAGGGAAACCCCTCAGTGAACAGATCGAATCATTCACACAGCTCAATACACTCTCACACACACACACTAACATGCTGCACATAGATAAAAACACACAGCCTCTGCTCTGTGAAGGCTCCCTGGTGGTTTGGTGCAGCTTCAATGAAAGTGTCAGGTCCAAACCTGCAGCTCACACACACTCACACCCTGCACATCTTCCTCCATCGCTTCAATAAGTAAAAGTGCAGCGTGCTCCTTTGTCTCGGCCGGGGGCGTGTTGCTACTCCACATACATGTGAGGTGTATATTTAGAATATTGTGCCTACGGTGGGTGTTGCGTGGGTGGATGTGAGGAGTTACTTTTAACACAGGAATCAATGAGCCATGCTCTGCGGAAAAACACATCCACACATGCATGGATGAGATGTGTCAGCACAGACGCATGCACACATTCAGGGAATCATTTACATGCACATAAGAGCAGAATGACCATGAATGTGTGTGTGTGTGAGAGAGAGAGAGATAAACCCCAGATGCACCCGCTTCATACACTCTCAGCCCTCTCTGCACAGGAAACCCCAGCGTACAGACACGACTCTGCGTGATGCTGCAGCCATGTATTATTCACCATTTTTAAACACGGATTCTCCTTTTCCTCTCCATTCACAGAGTTTTATGGCGCTCACTGTGCTCAGAGCTGACAAATGGATCAGGCAGAGCACGTGGATGTGCGTTATGTCGTGTTGGTGAGCAGAAAATTCAGCTCACAGTGCAGATTGAACATTCTGTACTCGATCTACAGACTCAGACTCTCCAAGATTTCAGAGGATGATTTCTTCATTTTCACAAGTTTCTTCTCATCTGTGAACTCTATGTTGCTGATTGGTTACTAAATTGGAGATTATGTTTTTAAAGGCTCCTTTGTTGGTATATTTCCAACAAATGGATAATTACTTCAGATCACAATTAAATTTAAAAAGGATGTCTTCTCTTTTGCCTCCTTTGCTGAATGATTTACAGTCGCTCGTTTATTCTTGGTGGTACTGGTGGTGGGAGATCAGTCAGCGGGGGAAGCCCTTCTCACTCTTGCTCACACTCATCAGCATTCATCCTTTAATCACTTGCTCGTATTCATTATTCACCTCCTACAGGCCATGAATTATTCAACAAACCAATTTCCACATGAGAACAGGGAGAGGAGACACGAGGGATGCCTGCTCCCTGTCTTTACACCCTCCTCCTCCTCTTCCTCCTCCATCTCTCCCTTCTCTTCCTCTTCTCCTATCACATGCATCACTGTCATTTTGGCACAGCAAGGAAACCACCCACCTCTGCTTTTCTACCTTGAATGTTCCTTAATATAAAACACAGCTTTATTTTAGATTCCACCTTACAGTTTCATATTCTAAATTAAAAAATTAATCCAAATTTCCCCAAAATAAATGATTAAAGGGAGAGCGGGGAGTGGGGAGCCTTAAAGTGACAGCACCTAAAACAAAGTCTTTCAGACACTGCAAAAACGAAAATCTAAGCAAGTCATTGCTTATGTGCCCTTATGTGTCTGAAAGAGAAATAAGCTAATCAGACTGAGATTGTTTTTGAAGCAGGAAATAAACATATCTATTTTTCTGTAAACATCATCCGCCTCTTCTGCCAAATCTGAAATGCAGCTGGAGTTTAACAGAGCGGCGCCAGTGAAGTTAAGACATGAAGAGAGTGAAAACCTATTAACTCAGGTGCCGTGACAGAGAAGAGATGTACTGGATGCAGATCTGGTGGAATTTTGCCATTAAAATAGCCATCCAATGAGCTGCGGCCCAGGGGTCTCCTACTCTGTTGTCTGAACCGCCTTAAATGACTTTTTCTGTTGTGACAGAGCAGCAGCTGGACTCTGAATCCCCTCCTGATGTCTGAGCTCTTCACTCCTCTTTAGGGCAGAGAAAACATGTCACACCTTTTACTACGCAATCACCACACACAGCTCAGATCACAAGAGAGAATGTAGATCGATGAGCCAGAGCAGATGAGACAATCAGAGAAAGAAAAGGTAGAAATTGATGCGCAGTTGTGTGTGAGCACCTTTGATGCATGAGTCAGAGTCCCAGGTGAGCCTTTCCTGTGTGCACACAAACGAGTAAAAAACCTTTATTAATATGATTTTTTTTTTACTGTGGGCAATCAAAGTTTCTGCTGCCAACTAAAACCCCTCAGAGGAAGTAAAAATGCACCAGAACAGTAATGTTGCAGGCTGTAAAAGCAAATGAGCTGAGAGGTTCAGTGACGCTCTGCAGAGCTGATGGGAAATGCAAATGAAGCTCTGATTTCTGCAGATTCAGAGGCGACTCTTACCACCCAACACATTATCATGAATTTTAACTGTTGTTGCTATTAAAGTATTGTCATATGCAGCTAAAAATCCATGTTTGAGACCTGCTGTGTGAGCTGTTTTCCAGTGTGTGGGTACGTGTGAGTGTTTATCTCAGTCTCCACAGATCAGGGTCCGTGTTTCTGCTGAGGGTCAGGGTCTTCCAGGGTGGACCAGTATCCTGGGGTCTTCAGCTGGACAAATAAATGAGTGTCTTAAAGCATCAAAGCTGCACATTCTGATCTTGGACTTAAGGGAGAACTAAAAGAAAAGACAAACAAGTGACTGTGAAGGATAAGACGAGTCAAAGTGTGAGTGAACAGCATCGTCCTTTTGTGTCATGTCACACACGAACTTGTTTAAGCCCGTCACATTTTTCTCTGCTCATGACATCATTTGTGATGTGAAGGAGGGATTGGAGGGAGTTCTTCTGATCAGCGTTTGTCTCAGACACAATCGAGCACTCGGCTTCCTCTTCCTGCCTGAGAGGAGTTTGAATAAGAGGCTGGCGCTGCAGGAGAGAGTGTTCACAAACATACAGACACAGAGGATGTCTGGAGGGACCATTTCTCATGAAACCTCACACACATACAAACAAACACGCATTCCTTGGCTTGGAAAAAGTGCGCGCCACTGACTGGAGGTCTCGGCGTTCACAGGAGCCAACCACGTGACAGCAGGTGTTGACTGTGAGCAGCTGCAATCAGCTCAGTGAGAGATCACCTCGCTCTGATGAGAGGACTCGTCTATCAGCAGATTAAGATGCAGAGACAGAGAGACAAGCTGATCCTGATGTTTGTGACACAGACACTTGATCATAGTGAGCTGGTACCTCTGTTCGCTCATCTGGACAAGTAAATGATCAAATAATAAATAACTCCTAAGATGCCATCCACCATCCTGTGTTGTTCCTTTTCTTCACAGAAATGTTTTTCTTAAAGTCCCAGTGAACTTTCTACATCAGGGGTGTCAAACTCAGATAAATGCTGGGCCAAAATTTAAAACTTGGGAGAAGTTGCAGGCCAACATTGACATTTATTGAAAAAATCTCCCCAACAAACACTAAACCTCTTCATATGGACTGAAACAAGTTTTACTTAAAACCTGGAAATGGAACAAGCAAAGTTTAATACGACGTAATAAATCGCTTAACCCTCTGATGTATGAATTCTGAAAGTCAGAGTCAGGATTTTTCCTTTGAGTGTTTTTATTTGTCTTAAAGCATGAAAACAAGCTTTCCATTTTTTTCTTCAAATATTTGTAACTGAGCATTTAACATGAAACAGTGTGAACTTAATGTAAATATGACTTATTTTTTGTTTGACTTCTTTTTTTTTTTTTTCTTGGTCATTTCATGAATAATCTTTTTTCGATGTTTTGCGAAACATTTCAACTCTCTTTTATCCATTTTAACACTGAATAATTAATCATTTATAGTTATTTCACTGTTTTACCCTCAAATGTTTGTCTATAACTTTTTTTAAAAATATATATTCATTTGGAAAAAGAATTAAAACATTTTTTCAGGCCCTAAGAAGAATAAAAATATCCTGACACAGGCTAACATGAATTTCCACCACATGAACCATTGAATTTAGGAGTAAATAACTTTTAAATAGGCGTCCACTGTCGCGACCACTGTGCACCACAGGGTTAATATTGCACATATGCAAAATCAAAGATAAAGTAATATTTGGCATCAATGGCATTGATTTCTTATACAGAATTTAAAGAAAAATGATGTGCCATTTTTTCATTTGTAGCCTTCTGATTTAAATTTCAACAGTGAGCTTTTTTTCAACAAGCTAAAAAAAACCTCAAAAATAAAATAATCGTAAACGAATAAACTAGCAATAACATACGAGACAAATAGGTCTGTCTTTTACACGTGGGCGGCTGTGGCTCAGTCACATGCCGGGTTGTTGTGTCTAGATCGAAGGTTCGTAGGATCGATTCTAGCTTCTACAGTCACATGCCGAAGTGTCCTTGAGCAAGACACTGAACCCCAAATTGCTCCCACTGATGTTCAGTGGTGTGTGGATGGGTATGAATGTGGTAGCCTCAACTGGTGGCAGTCTGATTAGCAGCCTCTGCCATCAGTGTGTGAATGTGGCGTGGCTGGGCTAAAGAGACTAGCAGTGTAAAGCGCTCTGAGTGGTCAGAAAGACTAGAAAAGCGCTATATAAGTACTGGTCATTTATCATTTTACCATTTACATGTGTAAACAGATATTCTGCCTCCCACCCTGTCGAGACAGCTCCAGTTTTCTGCCTCTCTTTTTGCCTTTTTTTTTTTGGNGGGGGGGGGGGGGGGGGGGGGGGGGGGGGGCGCAATAGCACAGCACAGTAGAAGCATGAGGTCACCATGACTGGCAACAGAGGAGAAGATGTTTATCAGTCCTGTCCTGAGTCATACACCAAAACACCTGCAGTGAATTCTGGGATCTGTAGTATCAGTGGTGCATGGGCTGTGTAAAGCCAGCTGGCTAGCTCAAGTGGTCACTTGGCATTGCCTCACGGGCCAAATATAAATGCACTGTGGGCCAAATTTGGCCCGCGGGCCAGAGTGTGACAACTATGTTCTGAAGCATATTGGAAAAAGTCTCACTTCAACATACAGTCATGGAAATTGTTGCAATTACAAATGTTTTTGGTATGAATGTGTTTATTTCCTTGATGTGCTTTAGAAAAACACAAAATAACAGAAGAAAAAAGCTAAAATTGACTCAATTATAAACAAACAAACAAAAAAAAAAAAATTTCAAGCAGGTGATGCTTGTTTAAACTCAGCTGTGATGAGTAACAGGTGCTGGTAATATAGAAATCACACCTGATGCCTGTTAGAATGTGTAAAAATTGATTTGACCTTTGTGTTGTGAGCCTCTGTGTCACACCAAGCATGGAGAAGAGAAAGAAGAGCCCAGGAGTGTCTGAGCACTTAAGACTCAAAATTGTTGAGAAGTGCAAACGACACTACAGAGGAGACAGAAGTGAAACTTGAAAAGAGCTATAGGAGGAAGTCAGTCTGGCTGTCTTTATCACACACTGCAGTCCTCATGCCACGCTTTGCTGACCGCCTCCTGGGTCTCACTCTGTGGACTCTTTGGCGCATAGACGTGAGCGTACAGAAGTTCTGATGTGATATCTCACACTCAGAGAGATTGGAAGAAATTATTAACTGAAAGTTTGCTTTTCATTTCAGATAGTTTGAAGTTCCCTGTGATGACAGTATTGATAAGGATGACTGTATTTCTGGTAAAGCTGCAGCATTTGTACTTCCTTAGTGAACGTCGTGACCTCTGAAGCAACTTATTGAGTATTTTCAGTGGTGCCATGTGTCACTGTCTAGAGAAGTTTGCTTCCTGTATGTCACACCAACACATTTACTGTTCCTGGCATCAATGCAGCAAACTATTCCCCTGCTCTTTTCTTGGTCTTACGACTTAATCATATCAGCTCAGAGGGAGGTCTCCTAAGAAAACAGGCTGGTTTGTGCAGAAGTCTTGTAAAGTGACGTTTTATTACCCACTACCTGTCTGCTCTGACTCAGCAGCCTCTCTCTCTCTCTCTCTCTCTCTCTCTCACTCGCTGCATCCTGGTGAATAAAGAATAGTTTTGAGCCATGACGTTACACACTTTGTTTCTCATTGTCTCAGCGTGGACAAGGTGTCTCAACCTTTTCCCCTGGTGGGATTTTCTAATGCTGCGTCACTGCAGCTGAACCTCTGTCCTTTCCTGAGCTTTTTAAACGGACCTCCCGCTGTCTCACCTCAGCTCTGTTTGAGGCAGAAGGAGCACTCAGCAGCAGTGGCATTAGTCATCTTAAAACTCTGAAAAAGTGATGAGGAAAGTTTCTCTTTATGTGTTAAATGTAGTGACCTGAATCCTTACAGCACAGGAATGCAAAGCCATGCATTTTCTGCTGTGGTTTCCAGCTCAATTGACACATCCTGACAAATATGAAAAGTGACGTTTCAGAGGCGTTTCAAAGGAGGCTTCAGCAAAACCCAAAAAAGTCTGCAGAAAGTTTATCTGAGGTTATCAAATCCTGCAGTGAGATTAACACACAGAAGAAATCTTTGTCATGAATTGTCCCCATGAGTACAACAATCTATCTGCAGGGCAGTGATAATGTCAACAGATTTTATCGTGCAAGTGATTTTTTTTATACCGTCATTAAAACTTTATCTTGTCTGAAAGTGGCTGTTGAAAAATTAATCACTGATTTTATATTTTGTATGATAAAAGAGCACACATTAAGGAGGACAGTTGTTCGTTTTCAGTGCAGCAGGAGCTCTTTTCTGTCTTTAATTTTAAGATAAATCTAATCATGACAGAAACTTGAGGCTCTACCCCCAAACATGCCGTGGTGTGAGCCTCAAACCACATACGTACCACACAGACACATTACAAGTGGGAGAAACAAGTTAAGGCTTCAGTAATGAACTTTCAGGTGCTGGCACAACAAAAGTATCGTTGCATTGCAGCCCCCCACCCCCCCATACACACAAAGGAAACAGCGTTTCAGACAACCTAAAACGGCAAACTTTTGAAAATGCCCTCCAGAATGAAGTTTTTCTGAAACCGTTTCTACTGTTGCCATGTAAACATCAAACCGGCATTTTCAGTGTAAACCAAACGGCAACGGTCTGAAAAAATGAGACAACACGGAAGTGCTATAAAGCTGCTGTTCCTCCAGTGACCGCTTGAGGCTGGCTCCAGAAGCACCGAAGTCCTGTACAAGCAGATGGGAAAAAGGCCGTTTTCAGAGCCGAAATCAGCGTATTTAAAGCCTGGTACAAACTCTGTCTCCCGTCTGGATCGCTAATTTTGCTAACGGCACACACTGTGAGGGGGGTGAATTTTTTTCTAACTCAGCCGTTTGGAAGATATTAGGACTAAGAGCTTACCCAATCAGAGCCACAGCTCAGATCACATGACTGACAGGCGCCCAACAGCTGTGAGTTTGGGCACTCGTCACTCGTCCCATTTCCAATATGGCCGCGCCCGTCATTTAGCCTCAAAACAAAACAATGTGCATTTATTGCACTTTTTCAGCAATCAGAGAAAAAGATTTCAGTGTAAACTCCAGATGATCAGCTCACCTCTTCTTCAGCCGCTAAACCATTGTCGTGTATACGGCTTCTACACTTCTATCGCCATCTACAGGCCTGACATTCATACTACAGATTTCTAAGTCCCTCAGCGTAAACACAGATTCATTTCAGTGTATTCTTGCGCTTTGAAGTGAAGCATTGTTGTGTAAATATGGACTTTAGGATGCACTGATTTTGGTGCCACCTGCTCAAAGTTATCTTTGCTGCTTCAGTATGTGAATATGTAAAAGTGTTTCTGGAGATAGAAATATCATCCTGGTGTTTATTTCCAGATTTGTAACACCAATGAATAGTTTTTAAACATGGCGGAGAATGTACCAGCGAGTCTATATCACACTGAAACTGTCTGATCAGTCTTATCACAGCACATTGAAGTCTGTTGTTTCAGCTGCATTTTGGATCCAGCAGGTTGTAGCCTAGGATTGCCAACTGTAAGGTATTAGCCAGGACATCCCATATATTGTATTTAATTAGTTTGCATCATAAAAGGCCGCAATTGTCCCGTTTATTGACTGTTCACCCTTGTAAATACAGCAGACTTCAGTAGATGGTGCAAATGTGTGAAGTCCTGTAAAAAAAAAATACGAAAAATTAAAATAAACAAGGGGAAAGGAAAGTTTTGGTAATGTGTTGGTCGGTTTCCAAACATGGATAAACCTGCATAAAGAAAAGACTGCAGTCACAACAACCTATGGGAAGCAAAGGAGCCTTTTGCACTTGCCGTCAAGAATTTTCAATATGACAGTATTCAGTCGGTCAAGAGCAGAAAAAAGAATCCATGGAAAAAGTACATTTGGTGACTCATTCTTATGCATTTGATTTTTCTTTTGCCTGTTGTTTGATGTCAAGAGCCAAATTGTGCTTTACTCAAAGTTTATCTATATGAGCTTACATTATGGCACAGTAATGATTAAAGGGAATATACACACTTTATGCATTTCCAATTAAATCAGAATATGAATATAAACTGTATCCACTCATCATGCTCATACCACCGTGGCACCATGCACCTATCCCTTGTTTCATAGGGAGAAAGTTGGCAACCTTATTGTAGCCCCCCCATGACAGATACACATGGCTCCTATTTCACTGGATATTGGGGTAACAACCAGAGAGGTTGTGCAGTGCAATCACAATAAAACATTCACTGACTATCAGAAAAAAATACCCTTGTGGCAACACAAATTATACTTAACTTACTACAATGACAAACCAACACAATGAGCACAGACAGATCAGGAGTCATCAGGTTTGAGGTTTTACAGCCAAACATGAATGGTGAGGATGATCACTGAGGTGGGAAACCACCCGATATGTTACTACTGCTATACTTTGGGTTCACCTACTACTTAGTCCTGGCAAAGAAGCCAACTGTCATTGACACACAAAGGAGGACAGAACTGAACTGCTGGGAAGAGGAAAAAGAATCTGTTTTGTGTGGTGTCAGAGGAAGTCCTTCCAAAGAATCAAAGTTTGGTTACAACAGCAAATACGAAGGAAAGGTGACTAACTGGGTATGAAAACAATCGCAAATTCCGCAAGATGAGAAATTATCCAGATGTTGCACTGATTCCCAAGAAATTCTCTGTACCTTTCAGAACAATGGCAAAAAATTTCAATTGTAAACTCATCAGACCACAAAAGATTTCCTCTCATATTTTTGGGGGGTCTTAGCCAGGCTTGGTTTGTTTTTCTTTCTAAGAAATGACTTCCCTCCATCCTGCCACCCTATAGCTTAGACAGATAAAGAATATGGAGATTGTTGTCACATGTATTATCTAACCTTTGATGTTTCAACCAGCCTCTCGGCAGCCACCGTGACCACTTTTCTTTTTGTTTTTTTTCTCATCAGTTTTGGAGGGGCGTCCTCTTCTCGGTAATGTAGTTCCTGTTGTCCAAACCATATTTTCTGTACTTGATGCTGACTGTTTTGACTTTGCTCCATGGTGTATCTAATGCCTTAGAAAATCCTTTCAAAGCCCTCTACTGACCCATAACTTTGAAAAATAAGATCCCTCATTTGAGCTAAGAGGCTGGTCACACTGTGCTCAAGCACTTTTCAGCCCAAAAGTCCAGTCCATTTGTCCAGCGTGACCACAACTGCACCGTGCTTGAGTGTACTTGGCTTCGGCACACTTTGGAAAAATGCATTTCAATTCTGGTTCAGGGCAGTTTTTCATTGTAGGACAATATTGAACTGTAGAAATTCGGAGAGCAAGTTTTAATAAGATGACTGCAAAGGATTTGGTGAGAAATAAGAAAGTTGATTAGACCCTGGAATACTGCAAACTTTAAACAGTAGTGAGTCTGATGCCAACATTGTGTCAGAGATTTATGTGTTATTAAACGTATTGACAAATAATACTGATATTTAATCTCCCTAACCCTCTGAATCCTTAACCTGCCAGGGCGGGGGGAAAAATACTTATTTTTAAATGAATAGCATTCATAAACCATCTAACTAAAACAAAACCTGAAAAAAAAACCTGGCATAATCTTTAGATTCTCAAATAAGTGAGTGAAAATGTGACCACAGTGAGTAAAAATGAGACCACAGTGAGTAAAAGAGAGACCACAGTGAGTAAAAATGAGACCACAGTGAGTAAAAGAGAGACCACAATGAGTAAAAATGAGACCACAGTGAGTAAAAATGAGACCACAGTGAGCAAAAGACTCTGGTGTCACTCATTTTTACTCTGGTGTCACTCATTTTTACTCTGGTGTCACTCATTTTATGAGACCACAGTGAGTAAAAGAGAGACCACAGTGAGTAAAAATCTCTGGTGTCACTCATTTTTACTCTGGTGTCACTCATTTTTACTCTGGTGTCACTCATTTTCTCTCTGGTGTCACTCATTTTTACTCTGGTGTCGCTCATTTTTACACTGTCTTCGTTCGTTGCTGGTCTTTGATGAACCCTAGGTCAACCACTTTAAATTTACGTGCTTTACGAGTACTACTGATTACTACCTTAAAGAGAGCTTCTAGTGTTGATTAGACTGACTTTCCCTCTTCAACTGTGTAACAAAAATTTAAGAAGTGTGCTTTGAGAACAATCCAATGAGAACTCTTGACATGCAGTGAAGTTTTGACAGCTGAAGTTGAAGTGTTATCACAGATGTCGTCGGAGACCTCACGTAAGACATGCCTAATATCAGCAGACATTAGGGAAAGCGTACAAAAAAATACTCATCCAGCCTGTCACAGATCAAACACAAACATTACATAACATGTAGAAAAGCCCTTGACACCAACTTTAAGTGAACACAGACGAGGCGGCACGTATCGGATTCATCAGCCTTCTTCCCTGCTCCTGTAAGATAAACCTCAATCAACAATGGTTTTATCAGACAGAGCTGCATGCTGCCCCTCACTTATCTCCACATTGAGACGTGGAAGGAAGTATACAGTCTCTTTAAACTGTAAGTGGATGTATGTCTGGATTCTTATCACCTGCTCCTCGTTCAGACTCTGTGGACCCTCGTATGTACGTATCATGTGGTCAGGCCGACGAGGGGCTTCTGGTTTAAGGTCTTGAGGAGGTTAAGATTAAAACTGCATCATCAGCGGTGGGAAGAAGACAGTAATGATGAGAAAGTCGCGACCTTTTGGCTTCGACCACACGCAAACACAAACCAGAGTAAAACATCTGGATTTGCCTGAGAAGATAGATTTAATGTATCAGCAGAAAATTCATTCTTTTATTAATTATTGTTTTTATTTAACTACCACCACGCAACTTTTGTTAAACTACCTCAGTTGATATCTGCATCCTTGCACTACTCACCACTGCACTATTACCATATATATTTTTTAAGCCTGTAAATATTAGTCTTGTCTATTTGCAATTCTTTTGTGTTTATAGTTGTTGATAATATGCTAAATGCAAAATTGTTTAATTATTATTTTTTTCCCTTTTTATGCCTTATTACTACCTGTACAAAAGAGCACAGTATACCATAGCAAATTCCTTCATGCTTGGCCATTAAAGTTGATTCTGATTCTGATTCTGATTCAGAACTTTTAGACTACAAATCCAACAATCCTGCAGAATAGCTCATTAAATCTGACCTTTAAAAAACCCCTGGCTTATAAGGGTTTATGTTATAGCCCACTCTGCCTCTAAGGTGTACAGCATGCTCAGACCTAATTGAAGAATATGAAATAAGCAGATGTATTTTTCTCCTTATCTCCAGT
>RPOG01006360.1:0-24514 GCA_008086565.1 Thalassoma bifasciatum | reverse complement strand
GAGGGCGACAGAGCTACACGAGTGATGCTGCAGGTAAGAAACTCACCTGTATTTTTCCCTCTCTAAGCACAGAAAAAGTCCACATCCATGTGAAATAAATATCTTTTATTTTCTTGTCATAATTGTTTCATTATGAACACAGAGCTGTTGCAATACTCCAGAATTTTGCCAAAAAACAGCAACCATTCAACGGCACCGCTGTGTCTCTCAGGACCCAACCATGCATAAAATCTCCCATTTAAAAAAAAAAGTAAAATAAAAAATATATTAAAAAATTATGCGTACCACTGATATACAGATCTGATATAAACAGGCTTATTGGTCACAAACCAATCATAATTATAAACATGGCTTCTTTTACAATACACAGAGACCAAACGTGAGATATAAGTGGACTTTTCTTTTTTCTGTTTTTAAAAAAGGGTATATTTTCTTTTATACATTTGTACATATGTTTTATTTACTTTTTCCAAACTCTTTTTTTTTTTTTTCTCTTTGTTAAATCTTAATGTTGTCGACCCCTACAGTCAGAATGCTCAAGGCATTTAGGGTGCAGTGTCCAAAAAGTACAAGTCGCAGTAAATGCACTTCTCAAACTGTCACACACACACACTTACACACACACACACACACACTTTAACATTCACAACCAGGAATGGCAGCAGTGGCTTTACTCACTAAAAGAGAGAACTACAGGTGTATCTTGGCGTCTGCAGGTGACAAATACTGGTACTGAAGACTGAATCGACAGTGATAAACGAGGCCATCTGACGGTGAAACTCTGTTACATTCATGTTTGAGTCATCAACACACACACACACACACACACACATGCTCACAGTCACAGCTGTGGCAGAAACAAAGTAAAAAATCTTTAAAATGTGCAAAGAAAAAGTCGCTGAACTGAGCTGCATGAGGGCGAAATCGCCGCCGTGAAGGGGTCGTGGATTAAAGATAGTGCATAATGGTCGTGCGTATCAAGGGTACCAGTGCGGGTGGCGTGATTCTGTTTCCTTCGCCACTTTAAACTCAATACAACACCCGATGATTTCATAACACAGGGCTGATTCACAAACAAAACAAAAAAAACTCTTCAATGTTTCTGGACACGTACCGTTCCTAAATAAATGTGATTTAAAAGTTGGACAAAGAGCAGCGAAAGTTTAACAAGTGCTTTTACAGAAACCAAGGATCAGTGTTTACCAACTTTAGCTTCAGACGTTTTCATCCCAGTTCATTATTCCAGAAGAGTTTGGTGGATAAAAAACTACAAATGTGAGGGGAAATAGTTTTGTACCTCAGCCTACATTTACTGTACCTTTAATGCAAGAAAAAAGAAATCTAAGCAAGTGAAAAAAGTCTTATTTCAAGATATTTAAAGACAAAAATGATGTTTGAATTGCTTGTATTCTACATTTAACTCTCCTTTTTGCCACTTTTAGACTATTTTTTAAGTATTTCCAGGTTTTATCCCAATTTAAATGCCAGTTTTTGTTGCCTCTTTTTACCACTTAGATGTTTCTCTTGACACATTTCAGGTTAAAGAAATATTTCACTGCCTGACATTAAGTTATTGCAATTGATTTAATCTTATTTTGTCTTTAAATATCTTGAAATAAGATATTTTTTGGACTTGACGGTTGAATTTGGCTCATATTTAGTCTTAATAAGACATAAAGACTTGCTTAAATTTGCGTTTTTGCAATTAACTCATCGGGCCATCTGCAAAAAAAGTGTAATCAAGCAATTATTTATGTCTTATTTTGAGCAAAAACTGTCTTTTTAGTCTTGGTAGGAGCCAAATTCAACCTAAAAGTCTAGAAAAAACATCTAATTTAAGATATTTAAGGACAAAAATGACGTCTAAATTGGTTGAAGTGAGTGAAAACACTCGTCGTGATTCTAGAAATAAGAGAAATGTTTTGATACAAGAAACTTTTTTCCTCTTTACAAGCAATTCAGACACTGTTTTTGTCTTTGAATTAATTAAAACAAGACATAAAGACTTGCTTAGATATCTGTTTTTGCAGTTAACTCATCCTGCTGTCTGCAAAAATTGAAATCTAGGAAAGTATTTGTGTCTTATTGTTGATAAAAACTGTCTTTTTAGTCTTGGTAGGAGCCAAATTCAACCTAAAAGTCTAGAAAAAACATCTAATTTAAGATATTTAAGGACAAAAATGACGTCTAAATCTGTTGAAGTGAGTGAAAACACTCGTCTTGATTCTAGAAATAAGAGAAATGTTTTGATACAACAAACCTTTTTTTCCTCGTTGTCTGTAAATAAGTTAAAACAAGACATTTTCTGCACCGAAAACAAGACATAAAGACAAGCTTAGATTTCAGTTTTTGCAGTTAACTTTTCCTGCTGTCTGCAAATATTGAAATCCAGGAAAGTATTTGTGTCTTATTGTTGATAAAAACTGTCTTTTTAGACTTGATAGGAGCCAAATTCAACCTAAAAGTCTAGAAAAAACATCTAATTTAAGATATTTAAGGACAAAAATGACGTCTTAATTGGTTGAAGTGAGTGAAAACACTCGTCTTGATTCTAGAAATAAGAGAAATGTTTTGATACAACAAACCTTTTTTTCCTCGTTGTCTGTAAATAAGTTAAAACAAGACATTTTCTGCACCGAAAACAAGACACAAAGACAAGCTTAGATTTCAGTTTTTGCAGTTAACTCATCCTGCTGTCTGCAAAAATTGAAATCTAACTAAGTTTTTGTGACTTATTGTTGATAAAAATGGTCTTTTTAGACTTGATAGGAGCCAAATTCAACCGATGTTTTTGTGTTTGAGTGACTTTAAAGATTTTTCTGGACTGAAGACAAGACATAAAGACTTGCTTAGATTTTAGTTTTTGCAGTTAAATCATCCTGCTGTCTGCAAATATTGAAATCTAGGACAGTATTTGTGACTTATTGTTGATAAAAACTTTCTTTTTCAGACTTGATAGGAGCCAAATTCAGCTGTCCAGTCCAGAAAAATGTCCGATGTTTTTGTGTTTGAGTGACTTTAAAGATTTTTCTGGACTGAAAACAAGACGTAAACACTTGCTTATATTTCTGTTTTCACTGTGCGTGCGTAGAGAAAGTGATGTGAATCAACCAAACAGACGTTTAGGGAGCGAGCGTTTTCGGCTAAAGTGACGAATATTTCTGATTTGGCGAGAGAGTCGAATAAGGAGCAGCCAAGTTTCAAGTCCAAGGTCAACAGCGTCATGCAGCCAGAGCTCTGACCAATCAGCTTTGAGCTTCTGCAAACACAACTCTTCAAGTCACCGCCCTCCTCCCCCGGGACAGAGAGTTCCTGTGGCTGAAAAAGGCAGAGATGGATGATTAAGGGGAGCGGGGAGCAGCTCGCTGAGTCGAAGGCAACGCAATCTGACGGCGGTTTAAAAACGACGGGTTCGATCGACGAAGAATGGAAAGAACAGAAAAGGCACATGAGGAGGAAGAGGAAGCAGAAAAGACAAAACCGGAGAGCGGGAGAGTCTTTCAGGGAGTGTTCGTTTCATCTTTAGCAGCAGGCCGAGGTCACCACCACCATCATCATCATCGTCATCATCGTCATCGTCAGGGTTTGGCAGGAGACTACATTCTGGGGTCATCGTCTCCTGAAGGTCCAAAGAAACCGTCCGAACGTTAAAAAAAAAAAAAAAAAAAAAAAGGAGACGCTCCACGTTCCACGACAACGACGGCGAGGAATTAAGGTGCAACTTGCGAAGGAAATGAAAAAGTCACGTCCTCTATGGCGGTCTCCTGAAAACAGAGACGTGAGCCCCGACTTCTTCTTCCTACACGGTTTCAGCGCCGGCCGAGGCGGAGGGGCGGGCTCAGAGGCAGGGACACTGTCAGGTAAGGCCGTTTCTGGCTGTTCGGCAGGCGGGAGAAAAGGGGGCGGGGTTAATGTACAAAGATGTGCCTCAGTAGCTCGTCAGCAGACGGACGCTGCTTGGTCTCTACAAAGATGCGTTTGAGGAATTCTCGGCAGTGGTCGGAAACGTGCGCCGGCAGCACAGGGTTCGTGGGTTGGGTGGCGATCTTAAAGATAGCCGCCATGGCCTCGAACTCCGCCCAGGGGGGTCGCTGAGTCAGCATCTCCACCACCGTGCAGCCCACGCTCCTGCACGCAGAAGAAGAAAGATTAAACAGGTGAGAAAAGAGCGAGCGAGTGAGCGCGTGCAGGAGGGCGAGGACTCACCAGATGTCGGCTTTCCTGCCGTAGCCCTCGCCGCTGATGACCTCCGGGCTCATCCAGTACGGCGTCCCCGTCACAGACATGATCCCCGTTCCTGACAGGCAGATGGTCTGCAGGCGCCGGCTCGCACCAAAGTCGCCGAGCTTCACGTTACCCACCGAGTCACGCAGGATGTTGGCCCCTGAGAAACAAACAGACAGTCAGAACTTTTTTTTTCTTATTATCCGTCTCTGAAAGGAAGTTAAACATCCATATTTAACCTAAAACACACTCGTGATGGTCGATACAACCCATTTACTTATTTTCTACAAGCTTCCTAAACTGCATCTTGGCTGTTTGTGGAGCTTTGAAAACTCAGAACATGACTGTTTACACTCTGACATTGAGTCTACGCTTCTGCATCTTCTGCAAATTATGCTCTTTCTAAATCGATAGATTGATTCTTTATTGTCATTCAGCATAATATCAAGATGCTCTGCAGAACAAAATAACATTGCATTCCCCGCCACAATAAAACCAGGGAGACAAACATACAAACAAAAGTCTAAAGAAAGTAAGAAAAATTTAAAGAACCAGAATTTAGTGCTTATGCATTCCAAGTTTACACAGGTTTGTAAAAAGTGCTCGACTTTAATCAAAGTTTATTTTTAGATGAGTCTCATGTATTCAGCTCTTGTGCATTCTGCATTTTTTTTGCAACACAACCCACTCTTCAGGGTACCTGCAGGTTTCAGTGAGTCAAATTTAAGACTTTTTAAGACCTATTTCATGCCATTTTGAATGAAATTTAAGACCAAAAACATAAATATAGTCGATGGTTGCACTGCAAAAACTGAAATCTAAGCAAGTCATTCTGTCTTATTTGTGGTAAAAATTGTCTTGTTGTTCTTAATTTGAGCCACATTCACCAGACCAGGTCATAAAAATGCTGTATTTCATGTTTTTTCAGACAAAAATGAGGTGTAAATTGCTTGTAACAAGTCAAAAAAATCTGCCAATGGGATAAGACGAATTCACCCGGGAAGTTTCTTGAAATTAGAAAGATGTTTTAAAACAAGAATCTTTTATCTTATCCCATTGAAATGAGACATTTTTATGACCTTGTCTAGTAAATGAAGCTCAAATCAAGGATAATAAGACAAATTTGACTAAAAATAAGACAGAATAACTGGCTTAGATTTCTGTTTTTACAGTGTGGGGGATCCTGCTGTGTTGCAAACCCAATCATAGCATGTGTGTCACTCAATGAGACCCCTTCAAGTTGACTTTTTGTCTGTTTATTGAACATAAAGTGAGTCTCTCTGATTAATATCTGTATGTAAAAGTGTAAACAGTGACTCAGGATGCAGATAACAAACAACATCACCTTCTCGAAAAGTCCCACGAGAAAAATAAAATCAGTAATACATTATGCTCTGACAAATTTTAGACCTTTGAGTGATTTATTTAAGACCAGAACATGAAATTTCAATGAATTTAAGACTTTTAAAGACTTTCATTGGGATGCACTTTGACCTTACGTGTTCTGCGCTTACACACATGCTTTGATTTTGGAGCGTAAAGTTCCCGTATCACTCCACCACACTCACCTTTAATGTCTCTGTGGACGATCATGTTGCTGTGCAGGTAGGAAACTCCCTCCAGGATCTGCCGGGTGTAACGCCGCGTCACGTTTTCTGTCAGCGCCCCGTACGACTTCAGCTGGTCCTTGATGGATCCCTGAAAACACCCGAGGTTAAAAACTTTAACTCCGAACAGTTCCACACTAGAAAAATTGTTTTTTGACTGAGAGAAAGAGAGGAGAGGTGCTCACTCCAGGCATGTACTCCATGAAGATGGAGAGCGTTCGCTCCATGGTGTCGCGCAGACAGCCGTAGTACTGGACGATCCGCTCGTTACACAGATTCTTCAGGAGCTGGATCTCACACTCCAGAGCGCTCACCTCCTGAAACACCAAACACAACATCCCGTTTGTGTCCTCCTTCAAATCACCGCACATGCTCAGGGAATGAGAAACTAACCTTGCTGGTTTCTGGACTCTCAGGGTCGAACTGGACCTGTTTGACGGCGAGTTCGCGCCCAGTATCGGCGTCGTAGCAGAGGAAAACTCGCCCGAAGGCGCCCTGACCGAGGAGTTTCCCCAGCCTCCAGTTTGTTGGCGCTCGAGGAGCTGAAAGAGACAGAAGAGTGAGTGAAAGCAGAAAAGAGGTGAAGAAGGAGGAGGAGGCGGGACTCACAGCGGCTGGGCGGGCTGATGTCCATGACCGACAGCGTCGAAGGAGCGGCGGGGTTGGGGTTGGGCTCGATGTCGCTGCCTCGCCGCGGCCTCCTGGCGGGCCCCGGGGCCTCCTCCAGGTCAGGGGTGAAGACGCTGCTGCCGCTGCTGGTGCTGGGCGACTGCTCCGTGGGGCTGAAGCTGACGGGCGAACGGAAACCGTGGACCTGAGTTCTCCGAGCCCGAGGGAAGGTTTTCCTCCCTGAAGATGAAACCAGGATTACAAAACAAACTCTGAAAAACTTCGTTACCGTTTCTGGAAACATTTCCCACCGTCGCTGTAATCCTGGAGGCCGAAGGGAATGCCGTAACGTCGGGGGTACGTTCCACCTTTTCCTGACTTCTCAAACACGGGGATGTCGTACTCTAAAAAACAGGAGGAGGATTAAAAATATTCATGATGTTTCCTGATGATTTCATCTCTCTTTAATTCATCAGGTGTGTCTGAAACTCCTTCACAAACCTGGAAAGTCCTGGTGGTTGTCCGGGTAACTCTGAGCTCGAGGCATCCTGGACTTTGGATAATCGCTGAGAAAGAAAAAGAATCAGAAGCCAGGATGGAAAGATAAAACAAAATTTCAGCTTTTTATCTCACAAATTTCAATTTAATATCTCAAATTATTCACTTCTTCCTTTAAAATTATGACTTTTATTCTCATAACTTTGACTTTCTAGCTCAAAAATTCAACTTTTCATCTCAGCAGTTTGACTTTAATGACTCACAATTTTGACTTCATCTCAAAAAAGTGATGTTTTTTAAATCTCATAGCTCAAATTTGGCCTATATTCCTCATGTTTGTGACTTTTTATTTCAATATTTGACTATTAATTAACTCAAAATGTTGACTTTTTCTTTTGTATATGACTTTAATGTCTCAATATTCTAATTATTTTCTAATAAATTTGACATTTCATCTCAATATTTCAACTTTTCATCTCAGAAGTTTGACTTAATATCACTTCATCTCAAAATAGTGACTTTTTTAATATCATAACTGACTTAAAAGCTCAAAATTCTAGTTTTTTTCTGATAATTGTGCCTATTTATTTTAATATTTGTCTGTTCATCTCATAGCTTAGACTTTTGACTCAGAATTGAGACATAAACATCCCAAAATATGACTTTTTATCTCAATTTTTTTAACCTTTTTCTCTTTTCATTTTGACTTTTCTCATAATTTCAACTTTTTTTCTCTTTAGTTTTTCTTTCTGTCTCAAGATCTTGACTTTCTTGCTCAAATTTAGATGTTTTCTCCCAAAATTTGACTTCATACGGGCCCAAAAAAAAGTATCTTTGCTGTTCAGGATCTAGAGGAAAAGATGGGAACTACTGTTTATGTGTAGTTTGTCTGTAAAAGTGCATTTTCTGCTGTAAATACCTGTCCAGTGGGCTGTCCAAAGAGGGGCAACTTCCTGACGCAGAGTTTTCTGGACTGCTCATGGACAGAGGGTCCAGCATCTGAGGAATAAAAACACTCGCGTCGTCACGTTTGTCACCCATCTGCAGGTTTAATTTAAAAAATAATAAAACAGCTGTGACCTGTACCTGATCCATGCTCTCGGGGATAAACTCGCCCTCGCTGTTGATGCTGGTGAAAGAGCCGTTCCTCGCCACTTGCTGCAGCGCGTCGGGGATGTATCCTGGAGGAGGGGAGCTGCGGTCCGTGGAGTGGGAGCCTGAGGAAGAAACCATGTTTTAAAAGAAATCTCCAGCAGCATCAGAGCGTGGACGGTCGAACGTGAAGCACCCACCGATCAAACTGAGCATGCTCTTCTTGTCGGCCCTGAATCCCGTGTTGTCCAGCTCCTCGTGGGACGGTAAGAGGTCCATGTTGGAGGACGAGTTCTGAGAGGAGCTCTGCAGCACCAGGAGGATCTTCAGGCTCTTCATGTGGACGCTGCGATCCAGCAGCTCCACGGCCTTGTCCAGGTCGTCCTGCGTGGTCAGAGGAATCACCAGCTGGAGAAAAAAAAACACACAACCACACGTTTATTCTGAGTCACAGCCACAGCAGTGAAACTGTCACGTTTTGGACACACGTGGGTTTGAGCTTCTTACCTCGTTGTTGGTGTAATGAAGGTCCATCATCTGACCGAACGCCACCTTCGCTTTCGCCTTCAGGTCGTCCAGTTTGAGGGGGCGAGGAAACTGCAGAATCCTAAAGGAGAGAGGAGAAGACTGAAGACGTCAGGGATGCATCAAAAAACTTTATCACTGAAAACAAACGGCTGAAACAGGATGTTGTCATGACGCATACAAAGTCAACAAATGTCAAACTTTGAGATAAAATGTCAAAGTTGGGATAAAAAGTTGGGATAAAAAGTCAAAGTTATGAGATCCTAAGTTAAATTGAGGAGTAAAAAGTCAAATTTTGGGATAAAAAGTCAAAGACGTGAGATAAAAAGTCATAGATTATGATGAATAGTGAAAATTTTGAGCTGGAAAGTCAAAGTTGTGACATAAAAAGCTAGTGTTTTTCAGATAACAGTCAAAGTTTAGAGATAAAAATTCAAAAGTTTTAGCTAAATAATCAAAGTTATGAGACAAAAAGATTGAAATTTTGAGATACAAAGTCAGAATTTTAAGATAAAAGGGCAAATTAAAGTCAAACTGAGTCACTTTTTCATCAGGACAGAATGAAAAAGAAACTCTAGATTCAATTATTAGGATGCAATTCACCACAGCAAATCAGAAAGAGATTATTGAGCTTAAATCTTCACCTCTTCTCCCCTTTGAACTCAAACTTCACTCTGACGTCGTTCTACGAGACAGAAATCAAAGACAAATTAAAAGACGTTTCCAAGAATAGTAAAAGAACAATAAAATAACTGGTTGTTTTGAAGTTCATTACCTGGTTCTTGGGCGACGAGGCTTTGGGTTTTCCCAGGTCCGACAGGAACATCGCAGGACGGCTGGAGCGGTGCAGTTCGGCCAAGTCCTGCATGATTGAGTTCAGCGCCTCCTGCTCATCTGAAAACAAAAAAAGGTTTCACTTTATTTCAGACAGTTTAACAGCTAAAGATACAGATACAGTAACAGTGTCTGCAGACAAACTCACCCATCATCATGGCACAGCGATTGACCCAGGAGGCCAGGAAAGAGGATTCTCCCATCAAAGGGATTCCTTTCTCCTGAAACAGAAAAAGAAAACAAATGACGATCAGATCTGCTCTTTACACGTCTTAAATTTCAGAATAAAATCTGTTTCCATACAATAATTCTGATAAGAGCTCAAGACAAGGATAAACAGTGGGGTTCAATTCAATATTACAAGAGAAAAATGTCTAAACATTGACAAAGCAGTCAAATTTATGGATAATAAGTCAAAATTACAAGGGAAAAAAAGTCAAATTTAAGAAATAAAAATCCAATTGTTTTGTAAGAAGCCAACATTTCCAGATAACTAGTCAAAGTCATGATTAAAAAGAGTTAAAATTTTCCCTTTTTATCCCAAAATTGTGACTTTATTTGTACAAAATAAAACAAAATAACAAATGTCAACAAAGCCAGTTTGTCATTTTCACAATTTATAACTTACAGAAATGGTTTTCTAAACTTTATCCATATGTTTAAATTATAGACAGTGTTTTCCTAAAATAGAAAAGGAGTGTTTTTAATAAATGTTTGGTTTCTGAAGCTACTTTTAATACATGTGTAATAAAAGAGATTAAATCTGACAGATCCATCACATTGATGAAAGTGTGCTGTGACACTTCAGATCAGAAAAGTATTTCTGAGAGAGTACATTTATCTCATAAATTTCAATTTAATATCTTAAAATGTTCACTTCTTCCTTCAAAATTATGACTTTTATTCTCATAACTTTGACTTTATAGCTCAAATTTCAACTTTTCATCTCAGCAGTTTGACTTAAATGACTCACAATTTTGACTTCTTCCCAAAATAGTGATTTTTTTTTATTCTCATAGCTCAAATTTGGCCTATATTCCTCATATTTGTGACTTTTTATTTCAATATTTGACTGTTAATCTCATAATTCTGGCTTTCAACTCAAAATGTTGACTTTTTCTTTTGTATATGACTTTAATGTCTCAAAATTTTAATTATTTTCAAATAAATTTGATATTTCATCTCAATATTTCAACTTTTCATCTCAGAAGTTTGACTTAATATCACTTCATCTCAAAATAGTGACTTTTTAAATATCATAACTGACTTAAAAGCTCAAATTTCTAGTTTTTTTTCCTGATAATTGTGCCTAACAGTTAAAATTTTCCCTTTTTATCCCAAAATTGTGACTTTATTTGTACAAAATAAAACAAAATAACAAATGTCAACAAAGCCAGTTTGTCATTTTCACAATTTATAACTTACAGAAATGGTTTTCTATACTTTATCTATGTTTAAATCATAGAAAGTGTTTTCCTAAAATAGAAAAGGAGTGTTTTTAATAAATGTTTGGTTTCTGAAGCTACTTTTAATACATGTGTAATAATAGAGATTAAATCTGACAGATCCATCACATTGATGAAAGTATGCTGTGACACTTCAGATCAAAAAAGTATTTCAGGTTTTTCTAAATAGATTTGACACTTTTAGAAGCTTTTGTAGTGATAAATGTGAATATTATAGTTAATAATAACATTTATTTGTGTTATTTTGGCCTCATTTAGTCTTGAATTGAGGGGCTAACGTTAGCTGAAGAGGCTAAAACGGATCAAAACAGTTGATAATCGATGAGACACTGCAGGTGAAGGTGTAAAATGATAAAATAATAAGTTGTCACCTGTGTTTGATGATGTAAATACACATTTATTAACGCAGATTTCTGTTTTTGATGCAGCGCTGGAGCAAAGTGATAGTTCCGTGTGGAGCTAAATGCTAAGCTAACTAGCCTTTAGCTTCTCTGAGTCTTTGCTGATTTTTTTTTTCAGTGTAAACAAACAAACAAAATCAAAACAAAAACAATCCTCAGCTTCTCACCTGGAGGTTTTATCGGTGTTGGCTGTCACTGCCTCATCCACAGGGCCGGTGACAGGAGCCCCGGGCCCCGCAGAGGAAGCAGAAGTTTGGTCCCCAACTTCCCCCGAGTCCTGCTGGGCCTCGACGACCAGGCCCCGTGAGTGAGACCGGAGCCCCGGGCCCAGGTGGATCCAGGCGAGACAGGTGAGTCCGAGCAGGTAAATCCGACCACGATCCGCACTTTAAGCCCCCGTTAGACCCCGCACTCTTCACCCACAGCTCGCATTTTGTTGCTGCTGCTGCTTCACGGCTTCGCTCGCTGTTGCTCCTGGATGAATGTGAAACTAACTTCACTTCAATAGACATAAACAGGAAGACCCTTTCAAAATAAAACCAACACATCCAAACCACATCATGTATTTTTTTTTATGACTTTATCTTGGAAGTCAGGAACCAGAAGTGGTGTTTTCACTCTGAAACACTTGACAGGTCTTAACCCCCAAACCTCGTTGGAAGAGTCCAACAAAAACACAACCTGTGATGTCAGAGGGATTTCTACGGAAGAGGATTAGGGCCATTGAAAAAAATAATAATAATGATAAGGTCCAATAATTTTTTATGTATAGTTTACTCTGAGTTTGAAGTCGGAATGCAGATATTTTTCTCAAATTTTTAACTTTAATCTCAATTTTTTTTAACTTTGACTATATATTTACAAGTCAAAATTCTAAGTTTCAAATCAGAATAATTTTTTTTAAAAGGCAGATTTTTGCGCTCAAGGTCAGGATCCTGTTAAAAAGAGTTGGAATTAACAGTCATAAAGAGGTTTTAGCCTTTACAACTCTGCTTGCACGTAGAAGAATACTTTATTTAATTATTTTAACTGACATTCTCTGTACAATTTGTGTTTGTTATTATCATTACTATATATTTTTATTATTACTATTTATTTATTTATTTTTAATATATAAACATATCTATATATACTGCAGAGGAGTGACACCATGTGTTCTAGGTTGGGGTGGGGGGTTTATTGTCTTGTCTTGTTTTGTTTCTGGAACTGTTTTATTTTACATGTATTTTGCGTTGAAAAAAATATATATATATTTGAAAAAATTAAAAGAGTTGGAATTTAGAGTTAAAGTTTGGCTTATGGCCATAAGCAAAAGTCACACTGACTGTTAAATTAGAAAAAGTTAAAAAAAAAACTTAGAAAACTGAAAAAACGTCTGGAATTGGACTTTTTCTCAGAAATCTGACATTTTCCCTCAGAAACTTCAATTCATTTTTTTTTAAATTTGTGTTGAGTTAAACTATGAACAATATTATTTTCATTTAATATCTTGGTTTATAAATATTTTTAACTTTTGAACTGCTTTAATAAATAAACCTAAGAGGCTTGCTTTTGTCTATACTGTATTTTATTATTAAAAAAACAACAACAGTGATTATGTGTTTGTTTGAAAGCTTAATGAATTATTTTACACCCTTTTATGCCAAAAAAAAAATAAAAATCCGTTCCTTGTGTTTCCAGGTTGGCGCTTAGAATTTTTTTTTTTTTTTTTTTTTTAACAGAATACGTTTTTAAGACAATAATTATAAAGAATTTTTAACAACAGGTTTTTGATCTGTTTTTAACTGTTTCTTTACGGTTTTTAACATTTTCTATTTAATTAAATTTAATTATTTGGAAACGCGCTGTCCGCTACGTCATTTCCGGTTATTGGTGATTTCTCACAACATCAAACTGCAGCAGCGCCTGAGAGCTAACGCGTATTTTTCACTTATTTTAACAACTCACACACAGGAGAAACATGTCAGATACGGTGAGTCACTTTCTTTAATCAGTGTTTATTGTTTTAGAAGCGTAGAGAATTCAAAAAGAGGTGAAATAATGTGTTTTTGCCGCCATCTCGGAGCTTGTTATTTAAGATGCTAATGTTAGCTCCTGTAGCTTCAGGCCTTTGACTCTTTATTTTTAAAGCTGTTTATCTTTTCACTCAGATTTATTTACAGCTTATTAATAAACTACAGCTAGAATAATTAAAATTTTATTCACACTTTGATGCTGAAAGTGTTAAACCTGTGTATTATTGTGGCTAAATGAGCTGAATGGAGCCTTCGGGCCTACGTGCTGCTGTTGTGTCCTTTAAATCCTGTTTGTTACTAAAGTTTTTAGTTTTTCTTTCACTTTAGGAGACGAAACCATCCAGCCAAGACGGAGGGGATAATAAGGATGGAGAGTACATCAAATTAAAAGTGATCGGACAGGTATGTGTGGAGGTTTGGAGTTTACCTGTAGCTTTGAACTGATGTTGAAGTGTTGTTGTTATTTCTCAAACCTCATGTTGAATCATGAATGGATTATTTACTTTTCACATGCATGAGATCTAAACCTTATAGTGGTTTTTATTTATAAATGGCACAGCAGGGAATCATTTCATATCCATAATATTTACTCTATAACTTCAATGTTCTGTAGCTTTGCACTGTAAATCAAAACAGTCATCATTCTTTCCCTTCTCCCTTTAGGACAGCAGTGAAATTCACTTTAAGGTGAAAATGACGACACATCTGAAGAAGCTGAAGGAGTCCTACAGTCAGAGACAGGTGAGAGGGGAAACTGCACCTGTCTGTGCCTGTTACTGATTGACTGGAGTTGACTCCAGGCCACAGAGGAAGCGCCGCCTCCTTCAGTCTGATGGAGTTTGTTGTGTTTTCCTCACAGGGCGTTCCAGCCGGCACACTAAGGTTCCTGTTCGAGGGACAGAGAATCTCGGACAACCAGACTCCAAAAGAGGTAAACTCCTCTTTCCTAAACTGAGAATCCTCTCTGGGAAGTTTTGATTTCGGGATTTAGAAAATGTTTTTCATCATTCTCTCCTTAAAACAAGCACAGAGAGTATAAAGATAAAGATTAATGTTTCAAGTGAGTCATGTTCTCACGATTGTAGTAATTACTTTATTGTGGTTTTATTATTATGGTGTTGAAAAAGGATTTAGTTGAAGCTCCAGTTTGTTTATTACTGATGTGTTTCAGTTGGTAAGGAGTCCGTTTCAGTCATTTGAATTGTTCTATGTGATTTATGCCACACTGTTGATGTCGTGTTTTCATTTAATTTACTTCACTTTCGTCAGTGACGTTTATGAAACCAACATAATTTCTCATATAACAAAGAAAGACAAAAACTTACACTGAAAGTAAACTTATTATAACAAAACTTAAATTGAAAACAAAAGTAAAAATCAAATAGGAACTAAACTAAACTAGAAAATCTGCTTTCAAAACTTATTATAACTATACCAAAATTAAAAGCAAGAGGTGAAAATGAAATAGAATAAAAACTAAAGTAGAAGAACTGCTTCCAAAACTAATGACAACTATACAGAAATTGAAAACAAAAAGTTAAAGAGAAATGCAAAACTTTTATAACTTTGATACAGAGTAAAAACAAAGAGCTACTGATGCTGTAATGTTTTTCTTTGTTGATTGTTTATTTTTGTTTGTTTTTGTTTGTGTCAGCTGGGGATGGAGGACGAGGACGTGATTGAAGTTTATCAAGAACAGACTGGCGGACTTTGGAATGACTAAACTTCCTGCATTTCTAAATCTGTTTTTTTATTTTATATTTTATTTTGTATGTATGTACGTATTTTTGTTCAGTTCTGTTCAAACCATCTGGATCAAAACTGACTCTATCAGGGCTTCCATTGGCGAGGGCGGGGAGGTTAAACACTGAGGTAAGATCATGAAACAGGCGGCGGGGGCGGCGGGGTATGGAGTGCAGGGATTATTGGAGCATTGGCGTTTATTGTGATTGTTATAATAATGTCATTTTGTTCTTATCCTGTCCTTTAGGAAGGAAGGAAGGAGGGTTAGCAGAAGGAAGGATTTTAAGGAAACGTTTGTTCTGTTAACCAATAGTTCACCCACACTTTATAAACATCAGAGTTCTGGTGACGTGTTCTCAGCTTTGTGTCAGTTTTATTCAAAGAATAGAAATGGATGTGAACCTGTTTTTCTAAGAATATTGTTGTAATTCATTAAAATAAAAAAAAGTCTGTTAATATTGTTAATGCAAAGATATGATTTCTTGTTTTTAATGACACAAAGTAGCTCTTTGCAAACTTCAGGTGCATCTTTTGGTTTCTGCTTGAAAATGACGCAGCTTTAAAAACAAATTCAAAGCACACAAACTCATAAAACTTCACTTTTAGACACAGTTTCTTTTACAGTAATCATTTAAAATCATCGTCTTCTGCTGCTTTTGTGCAGGAAAAACAAGTTTGCTTGTTTTCATGAAGCAACCAGAGGAGTTAATGCACCAAATCACACATTTTTATTTGCACACACACCAAAATCTCACCTGTGTTTCTGGGCTCTCATTTTATTTTATTTTTTTATATATCAGGATGAATTTGACTCATTTACAAACTCTGTGTGCCATTTTTGAACTTGTCACTGTCATGAAATTGTACAAATGATGAACAAAGTTGAGCAGACCTGGTGATGTTTGAGATCTTTCTGATAAATGATAAATGTGCTTTACTTGTATATGTTGTACTCAGTATTAGAGCGTGTTAGAATGATATGCCACATGTTTCTCCTGTGTTGTCTTTAACTTATATATTAGAGGGATTCATCATGTAACGATATGGCTAAATACAAACCTGTTATGCAAATGTTTGCTTGCTGACAGTCACAGTATGTAAACCTGGACAGAGGAGAAAGTCGTCTATGAATGAATAATGATGTTGTTTTTAAAGTCTGTGTACTGTATGAAGTTCCTCTAAAGGTTAAGATCAGCAGCAGCAGCAGCCCCAAACCTCTGGGAAGGAGCAGCAGAAGTAACTTTAATCAGTAAATTCATCTTTTTCAAACTCCCCACACCCTTCAGAGGTGCGTGCAATAGATAATAGAGAATATCCCCCTTTGAAGTTTTAAGAATTCGACCTGGTAAATCTAAACTGCTGTCCTCTTTGTGCATCAGTGATCAGCTTAGGTGATCCCCGAGCGAGCAGAAACCCCGAGCGAGCGAGCAGACAGGCAGAAAGAGCTGTGATCTCAGTGAGGGAGGTAGGGACTGTTCACTAACAGAGGAACGTTGATACAGATGGTTTGAAACTCTTGGTATGAACTTTTTGCTTTTTTGAATAAAATATGTAAGAAAAATGCACCTGCTCTCTCTCCCACTCTCTCTTTCTTTCTACTATCATGAAGGTTTGAACACAGTGGTTAATGTCTCAGTAACAGTCTGAGGCTTCATCACTCTGACAATGACATATCTCATCTCTAGGACACTTTCAGTGCCACTCACTATCTGTTATAACCAGTGGTTTCACAGACATTTAAAAAAACAGGGATGGGGGAAATAAAGAGGCAAATACAGCATGAGTTTTGGAGCTCGAGACAGCATTTTAGTGTGTGTTTTGGCTCCAGGAGCTCAGTTTATCATGTTATAACAGGGCAAAGGTGCAGATTAGTGTGATTCAACAACTAGGAAGACACTTAAGCATTTGGTTTGGCTCCCAGAGGGAAACTTAAGAGTGTGTTTTGGCTCTTAAAAGGGAACTTAATTGTGTGTTTAGGCTCCCAAGAAGATTTACTGGATAGTTTTGCTCCAAGAAGCCACTTAAGTATATATTTTGGCTCCCAAGTGGATTCTTAAGTGTGTGTTTTGGCTCCTTAGAAGATTCATTGGTATAGTTTTGATCCTAAGATGCATTTTAATGTGAGTTTTGGTTCCCAAGAAGGCACTTTATTGTGCATTTTGGCCTCTAAAGGAGACTTCAGTGTGTGTTACAGCTCCCAAGAGGGCACAAAGGTGTGTTTTGGCTTCTAACAAGGCACTTATTTATGCATTTCGGCATCCAGAAGGGCACTGAAGTGTGTATTTTTGCTCCCAAAACGAGGACCCAATAATATAGTTGTGTCCCTAAAAGGGTAGTTTTGTATAATTTGGCTCCCATGAGGACACTTAATTGTGTGTTTAAGCTTCTAAAAGGTTTCATTAGAATAGTTTTGATCCTAAGAGGGCACTTAAGTGTGTGTTTTGGTTCCCAAGAAGGCTCTTTATTATGCATTTTGCGTCCAAAAGGGGACTTAGATGTGTGTTACAGCTCCCAAGAGGTCACTTAAGTGTGTATTTTGACCCCCAGGAGAGCTTTTTAGTAAGTTTTTGAACCAAAGAGGGCACTGAAACACATATCCTGGCTTTCAACAGGGCATTTAAGCTCCAAGAGGTCAGTGTATCATGTTGTAAACAGCCAAAGGAGCAGATTAGTGTCATTTACCAACCAGGAAGGGACTTAAGCATTTGTTTTGATTCCAAGAAGACAGTTTAGTGCACATTTTGTCACCAAAGCAGAAACTTTAGAGCACGTTTTTTAATCTACTGCCCCTTCTGTGTATACCACTGGTTTCAAACCTGATCAGTGGGGGAAAAAAGGACAAATATTTCCAGTTTTCAGACGCTGTTGTAGTTTTCCTGACTGAAAGTTTGTGTTTTGCTCCAGCTCAGATAGTTTAAGAAGCTGCATTTTTTTTAACTAGATTCTTTTGCTCAATCATGAGACATTTCAGGAGACTCAAAGGTTTATTATGTTCACAGACTGTAACTCAGGTTTTTCCTACAAAGTTAATGTTCTCATATTTTTATGACACTCCTCAACTTTATTGCAGCTCCCTCACAAAGTCAGAAAGTCTCCAAACAAATACGCAGTTTTTTGTCTTTAGAAATATAAGATAAATGAATCATAAGTGTTGGTGAAACTCAAACGCTGGGTTATCTCTCCCTCTCATCACAGTCAGAGTCTCAGATCCTGCAGCTGATGAGTCGTCCACGTTCACGCCGTGTCTCAGAGACGCCCTCGCACCAACGGGTAACCTGTACGAGCAGAAAACAATCCCAGAAACCGCCATCAGGACGGCGCCCACCATCCCCACCCCGATGCCCGAGCCCACGTGTTGAGATTCAGGAGCTGGCGGCATTTTGAAGTCAGGGGGGAACTTGATTGTCTGATTGGTCACCACGGAGCTCATGTTCCACAGAAGAGGAATTAAAGACGCCGCCGCTGACAGGAGACTCAGCCCGCCGGCGACGAAACACAGCACACGGATTGGCGAGTCCTTCATCCCGAAGTAGATGTTCCTCAGCGCGTACACGCCGCCAGCATTCCCACAAAACCCCACCAGAAGAGACAGCAGCATGAGCACCTGCCCCGCGGCGATCTCCGGTGGCGTGAAGGCGTCCGTGATGCTGATGTACTTACAGTGCGTGGCCATGAAGCCCGGGCTGACGAGAGTGTGGCTGTTAAAGCACGTCCTCCACAATCCCACCCAGGCCTCCCCAGACGTGATGACCTCCCTGTCAGAAACCTGCCAGATCCTCCACGGGATCAGTCCCAACGCCACCGCCGTCAGCGTCCAGCCCACGCAGCCCGCCCAGAGCGCGCAGAGCTGAGCGTGCGCGGTGTGGACCAGGTACGTCATCAGGAAAAACGCCTCAGGTTATCGAACGCTCATGTCTGTGGATCCTCCTCAGTCACTGTCTCCTTTTTCCTGATGCTCACCTGTTACCTGGTTACCTGGTTACCGGGGAAACAATCACCTGCAGCTCCTCCCTGAGAAACACACACACACATTCAGGTTTTCAAACTGTTTCTGTCTCATTTTTCAAGATATTTAAAGACAAAATTGCTCATAATGAGTCAAAAATGCTCATTTAATTTCTTGAAATTAGAAAAATGTTTGAAACTTTTCTTTCTTACAAGAAATTCGGAAGTTATTTTTGTCTCTAAATATCTTGAAATAAGTCATTTTTCTTGACTTGTCTGTTAAATGTGACTCTAATTAAGTCTTAAAAGACAGTTGTTGCTACAAAATAAGACATAAACATTAGTTTAGAGTTTAGTTTTCGCTCCTCATGAGGCGACAAATTTCTTCCTCAACTTTACAGCAGGAAATGAAATCGAAAAAAGTTTGTGTCTTTTAACAAATTTGTCTTAACCCAAGGTATTCAAAGAAAATTATGACGTCTGAATTGCTCGTATAGTTTCTTGAAAATCATGTCTTGATACAAGAAACTTTTTTTTTCCCCCACTGGCAGATTTGTTTTTTTCGTTACAAGCATTCAGACGTTGTTTTTGTCTTGAAATATCTTGAAATAAGACATTTTTCTGGACAAAATAAGACATAAACACTGATTAAGAGTTCAGTTTTTTTAAGTATAAAGATCACAACATTCTTTAATTTCAAAAAACTTGACGAGCAAATTTTTCTTATCCCCCCAAACTGGCAGATTTTTTTTACTTATTACAAGCCCGACCTTATTTTTGTCTTTAAATATCTTGAAATGAGACATTTTTCTGGACTTGTGAGTTGCATGTGGCTCATGTCAAAACTAAAAAGACAATTTTGACTCAAAATAAGACACAAACACTTGCTTAGATTTCATCTTTTTGCGCTGCATTTAGCCACTTCCTGAGACGACAAATTTCTTCTACCTCGACTTTACAGCGAAAACTGAAATCGAAGAAAGTTTGTGTCTTATTTCAAGATATTTAAAGACTAAAATGACGCCTGGTAAATGCTGGTAATGAGTAAACAATGCTTGTCCGGTTTCTTAAATTAGAAAAATGTCTTCATACAAGAAAGTAGAATTTTGGAAGAATCATTTATTAAAGCAGTTCAGACATTATTTTGTGTTGAAACAAGACATTTTTCTGGGCTGGTCAGTTGAATGTGGCTCTAATTAAGTCTGAAAATAACTTTTTTTTACTCAAAATAAGACAGAAACACTCCAGCTCTGACTTACCTGAACGTTTCTATTCTCCAGATCCTCAACTCTGAGACTCACACGGATGGAAAATGACACCAGGAAGAGACAGACGCAGGGCGGCGCCTCCACCTCACGCCTTAAACTGTCAATGATTGATGGAGTTTACAGCGCGATGGAGGAGTTTACAGTAAGAGGATGAAGAAATACCAGCCTGAACACACGGTGAGAAATCTTCCTCTAAAAAAAAGTTTCTGCCTGATTCCAGACAAAAACGGGTTCAAAGGTCACAGGGTCAGGGGAACAGGGAAACAAACACCATCACAGGTCTGAGCTCAATCTTTTTATTGCTTCGACAGTCGGTGAAAGTTCGCACTGCATACATGATGTTTGTGGTGCACGCCCACGCCAGCGGTGAGAGACTCATGTAGGCACGTCTTCAAATAAATATCTATGTAGAGTCAAAACTAGAAGAGAGGGTAAAGTGCAAACTTTAGATCCACAAAAACACTTCAGTCCTTCATCCAGGAGGAAGTAGAAAAGCTCAAACTAACAGCACCAAATAAAGTTTGAGACAAAGGTCCAGTTATCAAATCAAAGAGTCTGACAGGAAATAAAGCGTTTAGGAATCAAACTCTTCATTTCATCACAAAACAAAGAGGACGTCGTGACTGAACGATAAACAAAAGGCTACAATAAATTACTATAAAACTGTTCTTTAACTTCAAATTCACAAAGGGTCACAAACGCTTCAGCACGTTCAGCAGAGGAGCAAAAACACTGAGTTTGAGTTTTATATCTTTAATTTCACGTCTCTGACTCCAGAAGAGACGACGTTTCAGGGCTTCATCCAGTATCCAGAATATTCTTTACACCCAGAACGAACATTTTAGTCAGACGTATCGTTTGTGTAACTTTAGAAGCTACCGTTGTCGTTATTTAAAGTCATTTCTGTCTCTACATGGTCGCACGTTCACATCTCTCCTGCTCTCTGTATCCCAGAGAGTCGGGAAAAATAATGTCGCAACCACCATAAGAAAAACTTTTATAAGAGCCAATATTGTGTTTCAAAGTTTTTAATGGGAACTTCGGTTATGTTTGTGTTTTATATCACAGTTTTAGTTTAAAGAAGGTGATTTTATTTTGAAATTGCCTGCCAATAAAGAAGACGTGAAGTGCCTTGGCTCTTAATATGAGTCAAATTCAACTGACGAGTCTAGAAAAATGACTCATTTTGAGATATTTAAAGACAAACAGATCTACTTATGGGGTAAGACAATTTGCGTGTAGTTTCCTGAAATTAGAACAAAGTCATTTTTGTCTTAGAATAACTTGAAATAAGACGTTTTTTCTGGAACTTCGCAATGAAATCACGTGCTTCAGAGTAAAACTGACATAAAACACGAAGATTAAAAGTTTGGTTTATGACTGCTACAAAAGCATGGCTCTTAAAAAAGCTTTTTCTTGTGGTGGTTGCGACATTGTTTTCCCCGACTCTCTGGGATACAGAAAGCAGAGGAGAGACGTGAAGTTTTTGACCTTTTGTAATTAGAGTCCTTTGAGTCCAAGTCAAGTCACAAGTTTGGTCAAAGAAGTTTCACATGGAAAATGTTTTCTGGAACCTGACAGTGAACAGGATAAGGAAGTTTCAGAGTCGCCGTGACGACACTGATGTTGAAGTCTCAGAGCCGCGGCCTCTGCTCCAGCGGCAGACTGTCCAGCAGGCACTTCAGCTGCTCCTCGCCCAGTTTGATCTTGTCCTCCAGTTTCCTCTGCTCGATGATGAGCGCCGATTTCATCTTCACAAAGTGCCGGTAGTCGTCCAGGCTCTCCGCGTCCAGGTGCTCCTCCATGATGCCGAAAACCAGCCGCTCCCGCCGGTCCAGGTTCTCCTTCAGCTCCTTGGCGTCTTCGTGCTGCCGCATCAGCAGCTTACGCTTCTCCGTCAGGGTGCGCTGGTGAAAGACGCAGATGTGTTGTGATTTATTTAGAATGTGACGACTGAAAAGCCTCACGTGAAGCAGCTGTTACCTTCTCCTCCGGCGGCGTTTCGTCCTCCAGGCTGTTGAGAGCGTTCTCCACCCTGGCGAGGCGTCCTGACAGCGACAGCAGCAGACTCACCACTTTGTCCAAATCGCCGACGAACATACGGAACTTATCCAGCTGGTTGGGCTGACAGAGCCGCTGCACGGTGGCCTCCACGTCACGACCCAACGCTTCGTTATCCTCCACGTCCTCCTGCAGGCTGTGCCGCGCCTCCCGCAGCACCTCCAGCTTCCCCGCCAGGCTGGAGATCAGCTCTTGCTGCAGAGGCAGAAACAGAGAAACGGTTAAACAGGAGGTTTCTGTTCGACTAAAAAGTTCTGTTCTCCTCGGAGTGTGTTTGACCTTTTTACTGGCGAGGTCGATGTCCAGCTCGTCCTCAGAGTCCTGCTCCTCCAGCTGCTCCTGCATGTCCTTCATCTTGATGAGGAGTTCGGCTTTGGGCGCCGACGTGTTGTAGTAGGAGGAGCTGGGGACCAGGGAGGCGGACGCCGACACAGACAGCTCCTCCTCCTCTCTTCTGACACAGAAATAAACATTTAGAGGAGGTGAAATCAGCGGTTTCTAACCCTTATTTGGGCTGTGACCTTGTTTTAACACCTCAAAGACATGACAGCAATAAAACAGTTCACCTTGAGGCTGCACAGACATTTAGACAGACAGGTGCAAAATTAAAAAATGGTAAATACAGCGCACGTTTTGGCTCCCAAGTGTGGCTCGGCGTCTATTTTCATGCAGCCAAATTCATCGTGTTCTAATTTTGTCAGATGCTTGAAGAAAATCCGGATATCTCTGGTTAAGTCTCACAAATATTTGGATTGTGCATAGGCAGCTTTTATAAAACTTAAGCTCAGTGCAATGTGAAAAAAACTCAACAACTTTTACAGCTGATGCATTTAATTGCATACAATCGGATGCAAGACTGAATTGAAGTAATAAAATGGTGAAGAAAAGAAAAGAGTTAATGCATAGAAATGGTTCAAAATGCAGGATAAGAGATATTTGGTGCTAAAAATAAAATGTATGATTGATTTTAATATGTTTAATATATGGATGATAATGTCCAGAAATCACCAAAAAGAAGTAGCTTTCAAATAGAGAGGTCACTTCTGCATTTGTTTTTGCGTCAACAAGACAGTTTAGTGCACATTTTGTCTCCAAAAAGGAAACTTTGGAGCATGTTTGTCATCATCTGCCCCCCCTCATCTATGTACACCACTGGTTTCAAACCTGATTTTAATGTTATTGGAGGAAAACAAGGTCAAATCTTTCTGCAAGTTTGTGTTTCCACAGGTTGAAAAAAGTAAATGCAGACGACTGTAATGTGACATGTGACCAGCAGGGGGCAGACTAATGCAGCTGTCCTCTCAGGTCAGGTTGATTTGATCCCTAACTGATGTGTATTGGTGGTTTTCCTCACCTCTCCATGCTCCTGGGGGAGGACGTGGGCAGCCTGGAGCCTGCAGACGCCCTCCTGCGCTGGTGCCCCCCCTCCAGGATCTGCTCCTCTGAGGGGAACAGCCCCTCCATCAGGTCCATGGTGGTCATCCTGCCGCTCTGGTCCAGAATCTCCACCAGGGATTTGTCTTTGCCCATGATGTCTCTGGCCAGCTCCTCCCTCTTGGCGTCCTTGGAGTCCTGGTCCTGAGCGGTTTGGCGGTTGAAGGCGCTGAAGAGGGACGCCGCCGGGCGCTCTGTGATGCTCAGCGAGGGGATGTGGGGGAGCAGGTCCAAGACGCTGCAGGTGTCTACGCTCTGAGGCAGGTAAGCTCGGCCTTCCTGCTCCACGCGGCTCTCAGAGTGGACGATCCTCACCGGGACTTTCCTCACCGGACTGTTCAGGTCCATGTCGGCGGGCGGCGGCGGCGTCACATCATTCTCTGACCTGGAAGCAGAAGAGCAGATTCCTCCTCCATGTTGAACTTGTTTACCTCCGGTGTCTATTCAAAGCAGAGCGAGGAAAAGCTTACGTAAGGAGGGTCGTGGTCGTCTAAGCTGCTTACCTGAGCGGTGAGTCCTCCTGCACGAACACGGACGGCGGTTTGTCCGTGAGTCTCAGCGGCGCAAACTGTGGCGAGGGAGAGCGCGCTCCATCAGCAGGGAGAGACAAAGCTGAGGAGAGGAACACGGAGCCGTCCTCCTCTTTGCTGGTGTCTCCTCTGTGCTGGGTGGGGCTGGTGGACTGGTGTTGTTGGGTGTCCAGCGCTGTCAGGTCTGCCTGGGCGCCAGCGAGGAATTCCTGGGAGGAGGAGGATGTGGTTTCTGGGCCTAAATGGGGCCTGGGCGGCAGTG
>RPOG01006359.1:0-24517 GCA_008086565.1 Thalassoma bifasciatum | reverse complement strand
CTCTCTCTCTCTCCCTCTCTTTCAAAAGGCTTTACAGCTTATTTGTCACATTTACATTTGAAAACCCTATGTCTCCCCAGCATTATAAAGGCAGGCCAGAGGACAGTGTCGCTCTTTATGTGACAGCTAAAGTAGCCATTATGGTCAGAAAGGAGACTGAAGTTAATCAGTGTTCTGTAACGGCGAGTCTTGGGAAGTTTGGAAAGTGCTGTGCATATAGGATTCAAAGTCTCATCTGGGACAACTGCCAATTCATTCTATTTGAACCAAACGGAGAAAGAAGAGACGGTTTGATGAGCGCCACACAAGGTGTGTTTCTTTTAACGAGCTGGCTTGTTATATAACCTACTGAACATTATTTTTTTCCACGTTGGCTGCCAAAACAAGTGACTTGGAGCTTCACGATGAAGAGTAGATTAAATTCATTGTGCGTATTACATCCACATAGGGCTTTATCTTATCTTTGCATGAAAAGTCAAATGCCTAACAGACCAAACAGAACAGCATTATGCGATGGCCTCAAAGAGAAAGGCTCTGGAAAAATTAGGACTACACATTTCATATTTCTAAAAAGCCCTGCTCTGTGTTTAATATTTAATCATCGGAAATGCTCGCTGCACTTTAATCATGATGACAAGAACCTTCCATCAATTACACACAATCGATGGTGGAGCTGTCCATCCTGAGGAGGAGGAGAGCGAGAGATTAATGATCCATGGACACAACCGTGGATATGAAAAGGTCAATATATAATCTTGTAGAAAACTTCCACACAGACTTATTGAAGCATGAATTAATGAAGATTCACCAGGAAGTAGAATAGTTTGAGAACTCGTTAATGAGAAGAGAAACTTGCGGGTGATAACGACGAGGTAGGAGAAGAAAAAGGAACTCCTCTCACAAAAATCTCTCTGTCACTCATTGTTAGTTGTTGGGTGAAGACGTTTATTTAAAAAAAGATGAAGGTAACCATCCTCACCTGTGATCTATTTGCTTGTATAAAAGGTCAGTGAGTTTCTCAGCTCCTGACAGACGCATGCATCCTTACTCAGTGCTGCATTTACGATCCTGGATTTCTGAGTCATGGGGAAAGCAAAAAAATGTCAAAGGATCTCCAGGAAATGTTAATCGAACTGTACAAAACATGAAGGGGTTATAAAAAGATATCCAAGAAATTGAGGATGCCAATAAGCAGCAATCAAACTCTAATTAAGAAGTGGAAAATGAGAGATTTTGTTGAAACCAAACCACGGTCAGGTAGACCAACGAATTTCAGCTACAACTGCCAGGAAAATTGTTAGGGATGCAACGAAAAACCCTAAAATAACTTTGGCTGAAATGCTAGGCTCTCTGAAGATTTTTTTTGAGACACACTATATAGAGGCACTTGAGAAAAATGGAATAGGCTGCATGGTTGAGTCACTAAAAGAAAGCTATTTCCACACAAAGTATTTTGCTAACACTACGCCAAACAGCACGGAAACAAGCCTCAGAAGTTCTGGAACAAAGTTATTCAGAGTGATGAGATCAAAATTGAACTTTTTGTCCACAACCATAAACATTGTTGCATTTAAAGAGGAGTCAACAAGGCCTATGATGAAAGGTCCACCATTCCTATTGTGAAACACGGGGGTGGATCACTGATGTTTTGGGGATGTGTGAGCTACAAAGGCTCAGGAAACTTGGTCCAAACTGATGAATGAAGGATGAATGCAGCATGTCATCAGAAAATACTGGAGGAAAATTTACACTCATCAGCCCAGAAGCTGCACATCAGACGTACTTGGACGTTCACACATGACAATGATCCAAAACACAAGGCCAAGTCGACCTGCTATTGACTTCAGCAGGATAAAGTGAAGGTTCTGGAGTGGCCATCTCAGTCTCCTGACCTCAAACCTGCAGTTCATGCAAGACAGACCAAGAATTTACAGGAACTGGAGGCTTTTTGCCAAGAAGAATGGTCAGTTTTACCATCTGAGAAAATAAAGACCCTCATCCACAACAAGCACAAAGTGATAGCAGTAGGCAGTTTGGAAAACAGCCCATGTCTGCATACTCAAATGCATTGAGTTGCTTTCATGTGATTGGCTGATTAGATTTCAGAGGTTGACAAGCAGCTGAACACATGTTCTTAATAAAGTGGAAGTGAGGATATACAGTGCATTAGAAACCTGACAAGGCTTCAATATTTATCTCTTTGTCTGACAGACTCTCTCGTTTCTTCAGTTTTCCTCTCTCTCCTCTTCTTTTCCTTCCTATATCTATTTCTTTCCTCTGCCTCCTTCTGTCTCTACCTGACTCAGGCGTCGCCTCAGTCTAAGTCCAAGCAGCAGTGTTCAGCTCTACAGCACGAGTGACAATCAAACCAGAGACAGAAAACTAAACAAGGTAGAAACCACTTGAGTCAGTAGTTACTAACAAATGAACTGGCCCACTTTCAGTTACTTACTTAGTCCTAGTGTTTGCATGTGTAAAATTATTTAAATTATTCATATGTGCGTGGATTGGTGGAAAGGAAGAGTATACTGTAGATGTCTTGAGGTACCAGAGGGGGGGAAATGAAAACATCAGGACCCAGTTGGTGGCTTTAGTTGAGTCTTGGGCAGTGAAAATCTTCCCCTGAGGGTGACGGGGAGAATTTAAGCTCTCTGGAAGAAGTCGAGCTCAGGGCAGAGTCTGACCCACTTCTGAAAGGGCAAACTGTCTCATTGAAGTCAGCGAGGGCTCAAGTGGGGAGATCTTTCAAAATATAAGACATAGAAAAAAAAGGTAATTAATTTAGAGTAAATGGCTGATGCAAGGCTGACGCCCAAAAGAGGTTTGCAATGAGACTATGACACAAACCTGAAGGGGAAGAAAGCTGTCGAGGCCAATTACTGACCTTGTCCCAACAGACTCTTTACAGTCACGAGAATAAGATCAGGGGGCCAACTCCAAAACAAACTCCATTACTTTCTTTAGTTTGTCTCCCTTTACTATTCAATTCCTGTTGTACAATGAATTTGTTGAGTAGCAATGTAATTTTATTTTAAAGTCCAAGAGATGGGACTGTTTACATGATTTTTGTTCGTTTTGTTTTGTTTTTGTGTGTTGTTTGTTTTTTCGCCTGTTTTTTGTTATTATATAGTAACACATCAAACTTATACATAAGCTAGTATTCCAGTTTTGTGGATATGGATTTTGACAACAAGGTAATTCTAAATGAAATCAGAATATTGTTGCATATTTTTTTTCTATAATGTGATTTATTGCATGTATTATACCCTGTTTGGCACCAGCAGAGAAGATTTGGCAAATCTACAATATTGAAATATCAGTACCAACATTGGAATCAGTATTGTACAATACTTGTGTGATGAGATCAATACTTAAAATTATCAGTATATTCCTGATTTACTAAATATTATGTCTCTGTAATAGTGAATCTACCAGTATATGCAAGCTATTTGATCAATATGATACATCCAATGCTGGAATATAATAATTATTGATATCCATGAACATTCAAATTAACCGTTTTCAGACATGATTTCTAATTGAATCATAACTTTTTATTTTCATTCATGAACAGAAACAGTTTTAGTGGTTGTGTGTTATTCTTGATTAATTTTGACAAACTGCTTTTCAATGTAAAATGTATTGATATTGGCAATACTACACCGCAAAATCGGAACTCTAAGCAAGTCATTATGTCTTATTTGTAGTAAAAATTGTCTTATTGTTCTTAATTTGAGCCACAGTCACCAGACCAGGTCATAAAAATGTCTTATCTCAAGTTTTTTTAAGACGAAAATTAGGTGTAAATTGCTTGTAACAAGTCAAAAAAAATCCTCCAATGGGATAAGACAAATTCACCCGGGAAGTTTCTTGAAATTAGAAAGATGTCTTAAAACAAGAATCTTTTATCTTATCCCATTGGCAGATTTTTTTTTTTTTTACTTGTTACAAGCAATTGCTGCCTCATTTTTGTCTTTAAAAAACTTGAAATGAGACATTTTCATGACCTTGTCTAGTAAATGTGGCTCAAATCAAGAATAGTAAGACAAATTTGACTAAAAATCAGACTTGCTTAGATTTCAGTTTTTGCAGTACTTGGTATCAAATCACTACCAGATTTTGCAATATTGGACAACTTTACCTTATACCCTGTTGCTGATCCAATAAATGCATGTTCTTCACAGATGTGTCACCAATTAAAAGGGAAATAAACTGACTTTTCAAAGGTAGGAGATACTTTGCCAGCAAGACATAATCCCACATATTCGGATTTCCTTACTTTTTTATTGTCTTGCCAAGGCTGTATTTCTGGAATGTTTTACCAAACACTAAGTGGAAATGAATTCTCCACACGGACCTTTTGAAGTCAGCCACAGTCAGGATTTCCTTCCTTTTGACACACCCACGTAGGCATCTTAGCCTCCACCCCGCTGACTGTAACTGCACCCCTGTATAATCATATCTATTTTCATGTGTGTGGACATGTAACTACTGGATAATGGATGAGGCCTTGGTCTCATAGTAAACAGACCCTCCTCCTCCTCCTCCCTCCTGCCTTTATAAATGATTCAGGGTGTCATCAGATGAGGGGGAGCAGACTCATTACCAGACCAAAGCACTTGTTGCTACATCTGAGCTGCTGAAATTAATACACATCACATGTTGGATGCACTTGGATGAAAGATGTACAATAATTTTGATTCAACTGGCTCATTCATATGTTGTTATAATGACAACACAGACTAACTACTTCCACTTTTTTTGTTGGTGCCATCAAGGAAGCACTATCCATCTAACTATTACCCCAACAACAGGCGAAAACCAGCGGTCTATTTTCCTCGACATGAAGTGAGTCTAACAAAAAGTGAAAGGAATGAAGCTCACCATGGGTACTGAGGAGGAAGGAGGATGTCTCCAGGGAGCTGGCATGGGGTTTCCGCAGGAACACTCTGACACAGGTCATGTTGGAGAGAGCATGCTAGCTGCCACAGCCGACGAGATGGATTCAGGCGCTGTGGGGGAGAGGAGAAATTTGATGCTTGTTTGTGGGTGTATGTGTGTTTTTCTGTGTGTGTCTGTGTGAGTACAAATAGCGACAGGTAGAAAGTGGTTGAAATTTTTTCTTTAAAAATTGCTCTTCAAGCCTGAGACAGCAGTGTGAAATGTACTGTAAGAAAATACGTCAAGTGCAAAGACTTGATGTTTTTGTTTTTCAAGCATCATATAAGATGTAGAAGTCAAGGTCTCAACCACTAAATGTACTTTTTTTTTTTTTTACTAAAACTCATTTTATCTAAAGTTTAAACCCCTCAGCAGAATTTTTGATTTTTTTGGCTTTTTCTCAGAAAATATGAATGATAACACAAAATCCTTTCTATCACTCATAGTTAGTGGTTGGGTGAAGACATTTATTGAAAAAAAATTGTTTACTTGTTTTAAATCATAATGACAACAGAAACTTCAAAAATGACCCTGTTAAGACGTTTACACAACTCTGGTGGTTTTGTCCTGATAAATGCACAAAAGTAAAAACAAATGTGTTTGAATGTCTACTAAAGGTAACCATCCTCACCTGTGATCTATCTGCTTGTAATCAGTGTGTGTGTATAAAAAAAATGAACAGGGTCATTTTTGAAGTTTCTGTTGTCATTATGATTTTTTTTTAAAAAGTAAACACAGTTGTTTGCTAATAAATGTCTTCACCCAACCTCTAACCATGAGTGACAGAGAGGTTTTTGTGTTATCATTCATATTTTCTGAGAAAAGCCCAAAAATTCTGCTGGAGGGAGTGTTAACTTTTAGGCACAACCGTATAATGCTTCATTTCTACATCACATCTGCACATTTACTTGTGTGCAATTGTGAATCAAATTGGATGTAAACTAAAATGGTTTAAGTGTTTTCAACTTTAATTCAAGGAAAATAAGGTCTTCATAACCCCAAAAAAAACTCTGGAATATTTCATCTTGAATTAAAGTTTTTATCAGTTGTGTTAATAATGAGTATCACTTGACCCAGCGCACAACAAAGAAAAAGAAAAACTTTTACATTTGACATTTTTCCACCAGGCAATTATTGATGATTTCTGTCACATGGTCATTGCTTATAAAAAAAAAACAAAACAGCTGTAAAAAAAAAATGCTGTGTCATTTTTATGGAAAGATGGACAAAATAAGTTTGGAGGAAGAGATGAAGAGCTGGCAACAGGAAAAGCTGCAGATTTTTGCCTCAAGAGCAACTATGCACAGACATCTTCAAGACGGCAATTACAAATGTTGTGGTTTTAATTTCAAGCTCAAAATGTGTTCATTACGGGTTTTTTTTAATTAAAAAGATGTCTTAATACAAGAAACTTTTTTCTTATCCCATAGGCACATTTTTTTGGCTTTTTACAAGCAATTTAGACCTAATTTTTGCCTTTTAAAAACTTTAAATAAGACATTTTTATGACCTAGTCTGGTGAATGTGGCTCAAATCATGAACAATAAGACAATTTTTACAAAAAAAATAAGCCATAATGACTTGTAATGAGAAATTTCTCTCTACTTTTCATTTGAATGTGGCTCAAATCAAGACTTAAATGACAATTTTTTCAAAGAATATATACAAACACTTGATTAGATTTCTGTTTTACAGTGATGCCATTAAAGGCTGATGGGCTCTTTACTATGCCACATTGGTTCAGTAATTTTTGAGTAAGTTGTCCCAATGAAATACTGAGGCTTATGATCCATTTTAGAAAATATTCTAGAATTTCAGAAACTGGATTTCGAATTTAGTAAACCACAAGTATATTCTCCAAAATGGACACACCCTTTAAGTTTTCACTCGCTGAGGTTTCACAGTAATGTAGCCAAAAAGCTTCTAAATAAGAGACAGTTATGCCAGTATTACTAGTTTTATCCTGGCCTTCAAATTCATTTAGCTGGAAAACAGCATTACTGAACACAGTCCGATGGGAATAAAAGCCTGTTTCATTTGCAGGGTTCATTTTAATATTTTTATTCACTCTCTTCAATCTGCCTGTTGTTTCATGTTATGAAAGAGCTTCTCATAGGAGACGGCTTAGGAACTGACGTCAAACAGTGTGGTCACAGAAAAGATTGCCTTCTGTTATAATACAGCAGTTTCCTGGTTTTTCTATGGGCAGTATCACTTTGAATCAGCCAAAGACAATGTGGGCTCTATTGTCTGCTCTGTTTACAAATGTGTGTGAAGGCTTTCAGATGCATTTGAAGTGATTTGACAAATGTACAAAGACGAGTATAATTGACATGTAAAGCCCAAAGACGACTGAATTTTCATTATTATTCATAACTTAAGATGCTACATTTTTAAATAGCTATAAAAGACACTTTGATCAGTCAGTTTGAAAAGGGGAGATAAGGGTTTAAAAAGGTTTTTGGTGTCTGATGTCCATTTAAATCCACCAGGAAGAAGTGACAGCAGCAGGCAGCAGAACAAACATCAACAGAGATTAAAGACATAAAACATATATTTGAATCACAGATTAACTTATCAGTGAATTTGTGTACAATCACTGGTGCTAAGCCAATGTTTTGGTTTCGTGGCAACAATCCAGATTACTTTTCAGCATGACTTAACACCTCTGGGTTAAATGTGACACAACACTGATAACTACAGCACATTGTTTTGACATCTAGCCCAGTGGCGGTGTACCAGTAACCCGCAGATGAACTTCACCGCTAAGCCTGATTACCAAACTGACTACCCGCTGAGCAGATGCTCAAATCAAGCTTTATTCAAGGGAAATGAAAAAATGTTCAGAGCTCATGTCTAAATCATTACTGTAAACACGGTACGTTCACAACTGTAACAAAGCAACTTTTCTGGGTTGTCAGAAATATATCCCAAATTATCTCCTGCCCTTCCTCAGGACTTTAAAAAGTAATAATCATTTTCCTTTTTCCTCTCATTCTGGCCCTTCACGAAAAAGCCCCTGATTCATTTTAGCTTATCAGCGACAGTGAGGAGAAAACAAAGGAGTTCTCTGAAACTCAAACACTGCTTCCCTAAAGGGGAAACTCTGCAGATAACAGTACGGTGGCACGACCCGGTTTATCCCTGACATGTTGAATTCTGATTCTGTCCCCTATGCAGAATACAGACTTAAAAGACAAAGAGGTTAAAAAATAAAACCTCTGTGCAACATTTTGTATCCTCAACACAAATCTCTCATTTCCATTCTCATAAAATTTCCATACCCAATTGTGTTTTAAAGCCAACTTGGCCATTCATTGAGTAAGTTCTGAGCAAGTTGTTTTTCAAAATAAGACATTTTCTTTTCACAACTCATAGTTTTCTCAGTGTTATCAAACATGACATCTTTTTTCATATTCCCAAGATACGTTTTAACATTTTCTGCGACAACAACTGCAGTCAGTGAAAAAAAACAAACATATAGATATTAATGAGAATTTGTCATTTCTCAATAGATACATTAAGTTACACATTTTACATCAGTCATATCTTTGTATTTGTCAACTGGTTTTATTTTGTAGTCATGTCTTTCTTCTTGTTCCAGGTCACTTCACTTCCTGTCTTGTTTTTTTCCACTTTGCCTCATGAATTAAAATCTTCAACACCCCCCTGTGCCATCCTTGTGACTATAGTTAAGTAGGTTTATTTTGCTTTGTTGTCTCAAGTTTTGCTGTGATTTTCACTTTTTGATCATTTAATATCTTTGCCAGTTTAGCTGTGACTTTTCATCCGTTTTTGTGATACCTAGTCTGATTATTTTTTTGTAATAAAGAGCTTTTATTGTCTCTCTTCTATCAGTCTCCTTGTCACAAATATATTGTTAAAACCAGCACATAGGGGGGAAAGCTAAATGTGTGCGTTCAGAGTGTTTTTAGTATGTTTACCCCTTATAAAACTAATAATCACTGTTAGATTCATGAAATGTGAAAATTTTATTCTGACCACCTTGCATATATGAGGAAGTAATTTTAAAGTATCATCAAAAATGTGACATTTTAATGCGTACATTGTCACATTTTTAATCATACACTAAGTATTTATTTTAAGTTTCAATGTTCAAAGTATGATAAGGATGAAAAAATGTCATGGTTACTCATTATTACATACATTCAAGTCATAGTTCAGATTACGGAATTCCACGTAAGTTTTTTATTTCTTTTACTGATATCACAAAGTTGGTTCTATTTTTGTTGGGAGTGCAAGAATAAATTCAAGTGCGGCTATTTTAATGATCCCAGGTTTGTGGTTCACACATTTTTATGCAGACTTTAAGCACATAATTGTGTGTACTGTTAGTGCATGGGGCCCAATATTCTCAAAGAAGTAAGTTTTATGGGTGTAAGGGTCTTGTAGGAGCAGATTATGAATTGGTTTTCTACATGTTCGTTTATATTTCAGGTTGTATGGAGTACATTATTGTGGCTATATTCTATCCAAGAAGGGAACCTTGTTTGTGTGGTAAAATATATGTTTGAGCTTTAAGTGAAGAAAAGAACTAAGCTTCAATAGATAAAAATGATTTGGACTTTCTTTTATCAGACAGTAATTTTTCTACAGGTATGATAAAGTTTCCGCATCGCTTGGGTTTCGGTTTTGAACTCTCAATAGGAACGTAACAAATGTAACAGCTGATTATTTTTTTTAATCACCAAGTAAAAAGGTATTTGAATACAAACTGTAAATATAAATATTTATCACAGAGTCAGATATGTTTTGGCTGAAGGGTGTGTACTGTCCATTTGACAATTTTTACATACAGAAGATATTCTCTAAATAGCTTCAGGTATGATAAGAAAGTTCAACACTAAGACACACACAGTTTGTGTGAGGTAGGAAAGTGTAAGGAAGGGGCAACATCAGGTGGGGGAGGTAAAGGAGAAGGAAACTTAATTAAGATGGCAGAGATAAGGAAACAGGAGTGGGACATGCTCCTTCAAGAGATGTATTTTTCAATTTTTACAAGAAGATTGGGACATGACAGTGCAGTTTTAACAGAGGGTTAAATGTGGAGTGAGAGAGAGAAAGAGAGAGAAGAAGATGTGCAGCAAGAGATTCTTAAATTGCCACAGGGGACAGACGAGTACTTAAGACCAGAGTGTATAGCTGCCTGATAAATTGAGTGAGTGACGCACATTAAATGTCTAATACAGGCGTATCTGTTAGTAAAAACAGGCGTGAGGAGGTTTCAGTCTGTAATCTATCTGCTAAATGTTGCTTTTTCTACACGCTGCACCTTTTAAGGAACACAATGTGCAGACAGCTGAATATAAAGCTGTAATGTTGCATTATGGGCACTTTCACCTTTTGACTCTTTTAGCAAATGTTGCTGATTATTCCACTGCATTATCATAAGTAATGTTTTGATGTAGGACTTAAACTGTTATGGAGTTTATATTACAATATGGTAATGCTGCTTCCACGTTAAAAAAAAATACTAATTTGAAGGGATGGAATAACCTCGAACATATTTGCATGAAAGAAAAATAAAAGCTGTGAACAACAGATGTGAAAACTGACAATTTAGACGCCAAAATTTAACAGCACTGCATTCCTGATGTGAGACTAAATATTAGTTACAACAACACTAGAGTCTTAAAACTGTGAAGATGAAGCACAAATATGTCAGTGAAGGGATTTTCTGTTTAAATCAGGGTTTTCTTGTTCCAGCTTCAAATGTGCCAAAGCGCCAAAGAGCAAGTAGTTAAAATGTATTAACACCCTTAAAAGAACAAATTATCTCTGTCAAATTAATCTGCCATTGCCAAATGCAGCTCCTTAAGAAATTTCTTACTCCCTGAGTGAAAGAATGAAGGCTGAAGAATATCTGGACTCGTCTTCAGAGGAAAAATCCCGCAGAGATTTGTTCTTGAGTTTTAAATACTTTTAAAACTCTCATACATGATTTTTACCTAATCACAATTTTTACTCCTTCATCTATAAAGCATTAAAGGATGTGATAGTGTCTCCAGTAGACCGGACTGATGCAGATTTTCTTCATTCAGCTCCCTCTTCACTGCTGACGGAGCAGGAAGCCTCACACTTATATCAGGATGTGACTTTGTTGATGTATATTCTAATTAGAGATTACATCTTCACGGTGCATAATGGTCCATTTAGAATATCTGATTCTGGGAACCTTAGTGAACTAAATGTAGCTGTTGTCTCCTGCTTCAATGGTTCTGTCTTGATTTATTATAGTAAACAACATTAAGAAGAAATACAGGTATTCTTATACACAAGACACCCTTTATTTTTGCCAACAAAAAGAGGTTTACACAAACTCATGCAGTTTTTTTTCAATGACTTAATTACACCTGTCAAGTTTAATACCTCATTGTAAAGTCAAATTAAATAAGAATTTAACTCTAAACGTATATTTAATGACATTTAAGGAATAATCAACAAAAAAAAATGAAGACAGTTCAAGCATCAGCCAGTTCCTTTAAGTAAAAAACACAATGCTGCACCCTACTGGACATTTAATGAAGTGACTGTATCGCACTTGAAGAAGTAGATATTAGCTCCCAAACTTAGTAAATGTCAACATTTTCTGGAATATTACCTATACTAGCATTTGAACGGCAACTTGTGATTTATGTGCCTTTTGAAATGTATTTATGTAAAATGATTTTTTGAAGTAGCAGCTCTAAATGGATGTGTATTAAATTGTCAGTTATTACACTGTTTTGTATTGCACTGTACTGCATTGTATTTCTTAACCCTTGATGACCAAAGGTATCATATTTGATGCATGAGTTTCAAAGACCTCTGTCTCATCAACATGATAAAAAGTTTCTTTAAAAACCTGTTAAAAATATTCTTTAAGAAAAAGCATGTATTCTACCACCCGTAGGATTGTCATATCAGTACAGTCAGTTGAAGTTGCATTTTAGCCTTTTTCAGAATGGCTGCTCTCATAAAATCATCTATTCACATATTCAAATCATTGCTAATTTCAAGAAGTTGCATTAAGAATAACATCTATTGACCCCAAAGTGCAATTAGCAGTCAGTTTATTTACATTTGTATATATATATATTCTTCTTTTTTTTTTTTTTAGATTTTTAAAAAATGTCTTCTTCTATTACTAAAATGTTTTATATTTCAAACCTTTCTTGTAAAGCTGACACATGGAGAAAGGCACACAAAAAATTCAGTGTACCTGTACTGCCCTGTATATATTCTATTCTATTCTACTATATCTTAATAGTTACTTATTTTTTTACATAAGTGTTTTCTGTATCAAATGATTGCCAACATTTTTTGTACCAAAATGCTTGGTAAAACTTCCCAATGTGTCTAATGTGATTCAAGAACTATATCATGAATGAAATGATAAAGCAATATCTTTTTGTGGAGTTTGTTCAAAGGGTTAATAAAAAAAATTAAGTTCCAAAAAAATCCGACTTTCTTGCGGGGTCTTAAACAAATACTGGTTTTAAAAAGATTAATTTATTAAAAAAAAAAAAAAAAAAAAAAAAAACAGGATACGTGCACGACTGACGCTTATTTCACAGTGCGCATGCGCAGTGGTACTACGTTCGCTGCGTACAACGGCAAACGTAGAAAACGTAACGACCTCACGCACTGTTTTGCTGCTATGGAGCTTTTCCTACACTATGGTTTACAGTGAGAATTTAAAGCTTATATAGTTGGCGTTTTACTCTCGTTTGTGAGTACATTTCGGTGGAGCAGCAAAATATCGTCTTATCAGGGATTTTTCTGGACTCTGGTCTCTGTTTCACCCGGAAGAAGAGGTTGGTGTGAAGGAAGCTCTTTATATTATTCGGGTTGACAAGTAGCAGCTTGATAGCGTCACGTTTTTCTACAACACTTATTGACTTGTGTGGAAAAGGTTTTCATTATTGGTGTGAATTTTAGAGCTCTTCACACTTGTGGTTTTCTTTACATATAGATTCCCTGTGAATAAACACAGGGGTGGAAGTTATTAATTACAAATACCCATATTACTGTAATTAAGTAGTTTTTTGGGGGTACCTGTACTTTTAGGAGTAGATTTTTTCAAGTCTGTACTTAAGTAATCATTATGCCATGTAATCTACTTAGTTACTTTTAAGATCATAGTTGAGTATTGAGTACAATTTTCATTAATATCTGGACCTTTAATCTGCATTTTTGTAGCCAGTGATTTAATAGCAAGCAAGCCAATGAAAACCAGGACATATGGGTGAAAAACAAATCAAAACAAAAAAACGTTAATGATTGATCGCTAATTGATTTTGTGTTAAGAGTTTAACTAGTTAAAAATGGATTCGTGGATTTTTTTTTATCAATAGTCGTGGCAGCAACTGCATCTCATCTAATTTGGTTTTTTCTCTGCCTGAGACCTTTGCTGAATTAGGAAATAAAACTTTAAATGAGAAAAAGGAAGACAAAAAAACAACCAATCAAAATGAGCGGAAAACACTTGTTTTCTATCTTATCAGTTATTAATGATTATTGATTGTTAGCGTTTTAACTATTGGTCAAGCAAAACACAAAATTTAGAGCCCTATCTGACAGTGACATCACCGGTTAAAAGTAACTAACAATCTGAGTAGTTTTTTTGACAAATACTCTGTACCTTTAGCAATGTAACAGTACTTATACTTGAGTACAGATTTTCAGTACCCTTTCTACCACTAAGTCTAAATTGACAGTAAAAGTCTGAAGAAGTCTCACCTGCTTCATTCATTCACTTCTCTGACAGACATGGAGTTTCTCCCTGTGCTCGACCCAACAGATAAACCAAAAGAAGGCCTGTGGTAAGTAAATTCAAAGAAACTACTGGAATTTGGATGTAAAGTCAAACTTTTTTCTTGAATGATTATTTTTGTGTGTTTCTGCAGGTATTCTGTGATACCCAGAGGAAGTGCACCAGGTGTTAGTGTGGGTCACACCTGCACATTTGTCCCACCTACAGATGAAGGAAAAGGAAGGATCCTCATTGTTGGAGGGGCAAATCCAAGCGGGAGTTTTTCACATTCACATATCATAAATCTAGGTATAAAAAAAAAAAGAAATAGAGAGAGAGAATTTGTGTGAGCAACTTTGCCGGGGGTGTCCAAACTTTTTTCAATCGAGGCTACATTTGATACTGTGAACATGAATAAGGGCCAACAGTTCTTACTGATATGTTTACAGTGAAAGTAACTTATAAATGCTCTATTTGAGAACAGTTTCTGGAAAAAAAAAACAGTGTCTAAGTGTAGTCAAACATGCTTGTGCCCTCATTACAGAACAATGAAATAAAAACTAACCTGGGAAAAACATAACAATTTTTCTATGGCAGGACCTAAACTGTAACGTGATTGTTTGATAGACTATAACAAAAACATTTCCCATCCTCCATTCTGGTTAATTTTTATGCATCAACTTTTGCCTTTCCTTCACGTTTTCATTTAGTCTTGCTCTCTCTTGTTTTTCTTTTAACTCTTGATAGTAAATTTTTGCATCATGCTAAATGAATTTCTTTGAACACATCAGATGTAAGAGCTCGCAAGTTTCTGCAGATTGTACAGAGCTTTATAAAAGAAGCCTATGTACAGTCCAAACTTTTGTGAGACATTACCAGAGATACTAAGGTTTTCTTTAAGCACCTGACTGAAACAATAAGTGTACATACTATTTAGAAAATGGTTAATTCAAGTGACATGATTAATTTTGTAAGATGAAAGCTGGGGGCTGCATGAAAATAGACCTTGGACCTGACTTTTGACATGCAATGAAAACCCACAAAACAGCATCCTAGGAATGAGTTTTCAGTGCTGAGATCTGTAAAAAATAGACTTGACGAGTGTCTCTAGAGCATTTTTCACATCAGTATTCCCAGTAACTTTTGGCATCAGACTAGTGACTGTCAAGAAAATCAAGATGTTCATATTTCTAGCATAATTTTCTTTGCTCCCCCAGATAATCATGAGTGGGATATCCCGGAGTGGGAAGGTTTGGAGCCACGGTATGAACACTGCAGCTTTGTACCAGACAGCTGCCCTCAGAGCTTATGGGTGTTTGGAGGAGCACAACAGAGCGGCAATCGTAACTGTATCCAGCATTTAGACCTAAAAGGTAAATACTGATTCAAGGTAATATGATTAAATCTAATCTAATGATTTCACAAAGTAATCGTACATTATGTGCCCATGAATGTCTGTTTCAGAGGATGTGTCTCACTGGAGCACAGTAAAAGTAAACGGCAAACCCCCCAGCCCCAGAACGTACCACACCAGCTCCGCCTGCCTGGGAGACAAACTGTTTGTCTTTTCTGGTGGAGAAGCAGGAGCTGCACCTGTGTCAGACCTCACACTTCATGTCTTTGACACAGGTTTGTTTCTAATTACTTAATTAGATAATGTCAAAAAGCACCTATTTTCTGTTAAAATCCACAAAAACACACAGATCACACAGGTGATTTTAATTTGTTGACTCTTTCAAACCAGGTGTTGCAGTGATCTTAATGAGAAGCATGATTAGAAACACCTGTTGGTGATATTTTTGGATCACTGTTATCCATCTGTACTTAAGCTCATATGTTGGAGAGACAGTCACCAATGAAAAATGAAGTGATAACTGTATCAATTCAAATTTATTCCAAAATAATTCAAAGAAAAGTTGTTCTCAACCCTGTTTCATTATAGCATTTGGAAAAGAAATCTAGACTACAATTTCATTAAGCAGGTGCTTTTATACATAGTAACTTGCAGCACAAGCAAGAATTAGGCTAGAGGGAAAAACCTTACATGAATGAGGGTTTTTTAATTTTGACTTTAAAAAATGGATTTACAACTTAAGTCAAATTCATTTAGAGCAGGCAGTAATCAAACAAACTGCTCACTTTTGAAGTAGATGCATTACTTTAATACTCTTTCAATCACTTCCCCATATGATTATATATTTAAAGTGGGTTAATCAGGGACTTTACATGCATATTTTGGGATTCCCCCAAAGGTCTTAACCTTTGTACAAAAATTAAAAAGGAAATTCATCTACATTTGGGTATCAAATTTAAAACTTTCACCCCTTCTTTTGAATAATCTGGTGTCTGATTTCCTTATGCAGAACTTGGCTTTTAAAGGCAAAAAACCCATTGTGCTCGAGAACTGTTCCCTGAGCATTATTCAATGAAGGAACAAAGTAAAAGCTGCCTTAGACATGGAGAAAATCACTTTAAGTTTGAAACTCAAAATAAGTTCCTTGTGTTAGTTTTAATTGTATTTTACGTTGAATGCACTTGTGTAATGTACAGTATAAAAAGTGATTATATGCATAAATAAGATAGCGTAATACAAAGTTTAACGATTTCTGACCGGCTAAAAATACGAAATATATAAAGATTGAAATGTGTACAGGGAATATTTTTCCTGAATGTGGGCTTAATTAAGTAAATAAAATGTTTGCATCAGCACATTGTAGAAAGGACAGGTTTATCATAAACTTAAAAAAAGGTCCAGTTTGGTGAAGTGTGTCAGTTCAAAGTTCCTGCGTTAAACTATTACCTGTTAAAATTTGTTGATTTTATGGAATGGGTGCAAGAAAAGGCATTTGAAATGCATAGTATTCCTTAGCATTAACATGAAAAATATAACTGATTTTATATTATTTGCATTTGTATTTGCTACATGTTCACATTTCTGTTTCTTTGAGTTTTACCAAATGCTTAAATGACCAAACCAAAACAACGTTTGATTGTCATATTCTTATCACATGCCTCACTAACGTTGACTAATCTTTTTTCTTGCTTTTCCCAGTCTCCTCTACATGGTCCCAACCAGAAACACAAGGCAGACAGCCGTCAGCCCGACATGGCCACATAATAGTCGCAGTGGGTTCAAAGATCTACATTCATGGAGGCATGGCTGGAGACAAATTCTACAGTGATATGTTCTCTCTCAATTCAAGTGAGCCTTATTTTGGAATTTCTTACATTTGTCGTAGCTATAAATTTAATACAAGAAAAAACATTTAGGCCTTAGATCTTGAATGTGTTGTGTTTCTTGATGTAGAAAAATAAGTGTTTTACTGTTTAAAGGGAGCATGAAATGGGCCAAAGTGCAAGCCAAAGGAGACATCCCACAAGGAGTAGCAGCTCACTCAGCTCTGGCACTTGGCGAGAATATCTACATTTTTGGGGGAATGACAGCAGATGGAGCCAGCAACAGCATGTACAGATTCAACACTGGTACTGCTCAAAAACCTAAAACCTGACTTGTCTCTTGCTTATCCATTAATTCATCTATCCTTTGAGCTTGTTTGACTTTTTTTGTCTCTCCTTTTCCCAGACAAGAGTAGATGGATCCTTATGAAGTTTGAAGGCGACATGCCACCCAACCGCCTGGACCACTCGATGTGTTTACTACCATGGCGTGTGCATGTGGAGGGGAATGAAGATGAGGAGAAAGGCGACAACCCAGCAGCTCCAGAGATAATTCATTTAGCCTTTGTATTTGGGGGGATGGATACCCAGGGTGTCATTCATAACGACTGTGTTGTCACTGTAGTAACATGATGATATTCATTCACTACAATGTTCAAGTGTTGTGACTTTTTTTATAATAAAATTTACAATGTTGAGACCTGAAGAATAAGAATTTTTAAAGAATGAACAAATGTAAAAACAACCATGTGATATTTTATATCAAACATTTATTTCAATGTGATTCCAGAAGTATGACCAGATTCAATAAATAACTTTTAGTCTTGCCTGTGGTCACAATGAGCCCTTGACCCCACAGACTTCCAACTCAATGGACCCATAAACATCTGAACTCTTCAACCCCACCCACCCACGTTATCCTTACTAACTAGGTAACCCCATCAGGACTGCCTGAGAACAGCAGCAGAAAGCCTTGTAGGCTGACAAATATCTCCGCCTTGTAGCGAAGGAACACCTCTCACACACTGAAACTTATTGTTAAAGTCTTTCAGAAGGTTCAGTTCGGTTGCTTGTCACGGCCACCCCTTCCTGACCGTTCCTCTCACTATTTTGAGTCCCATCAGTCTATTATGTACATCTAGGTGCCACTAACAGAGAGGCAAGGGGCAGCAGATGAGTTGAGACGTCTACAACTCATCCTTCTCCTCTTGCTCACTTTCAGCGCCCTCTGGTGGTGGTCCTCCCGCACTGCCGTAAAGCTTGCTAATGATGGGTTGGACTACCTCCTCCAGCTCCTTCTTCTTGGCCTGGAAGTCTTCCAGCTCGGCCTCCTGATGCGACTCCATCCACTCGATCTTCTCCTCCACAGCCTTCTCAATGGCTTCTTTGTCTTCATCTGACAGCTTTCCGCCAAGCTTTTCCTTGTCGCCGATCTGGTTCTTCAGAGAGTAAGCGTAGCTCTCCAGCTCGTTGCGGGCGTCGATCCTTTCCTTCAGCTTCTTGTCCTCATCGGCGAAGCGCTCTGCGTCGTTCACCATGCGCTCGATGTCCTCAGGTGTCAAGCGGTTCTGGTCGTTTGTGATGGTGATCTTGTTCTTGTTGCCTGTGCCTTTATCTTCAGCGGTGACACGCAGGATACCGTTGACATCGATCTCAAAGGTGACTTCAATCTGTGGTACACCGCGAGGGGCAGGTGGGATGCCAGTCAGGTCAAAATTGCCCAGCAGATGGTTGTCCTTAGTCAGGGGACGCTCGCCTGAAAGAAGAATCAATAAATAAGCTACCTTTCTTCACACAAAAAAAATACAAGACATCTAAACTAAGTTCTTGCATGTCCAAGTCTTACCTTCATAAACCTTAATGGTGACAGTTGGCTGGTTGTCTGAGGCTGTAGAGAAGATCTGAGACTTCTTTGTGGGCACCACAGTGTTCCTGGGGATCAGTTTGGTCATCACTCCTCCAACAGTCTCAATACCAAGGGTCAAGGGGCACACATCCAGAAGAACCACATCACCTTTAAGAGAGGAAGATTAGTTAGTCGACAGAATCACAGCGAGTTTGGTGGAAGAGGAAGAACAAAGTGTCATCACTATTCCTCTTCACATGTATCTGGAGATAACTTACCAGTGTCCTCCTCCCCAGAAAGCACTCCAGCCTGCACAGCAGCTCCATAAGCCACAGCCTCATCAGGGTTAATTCCCCTTGAGGGCTCTTTGCCATTGAAGAACTCCTTCACCAGCTGCTGGATTTTGGGAATACGAGTGGAGCCTCCAACCAGGACGATCTCATCAATGTCAGACTTCTTCAGGTCAGAGTCTTCCAGCACTTTCTGCACAGGCTTCATGGTGGAACGGAACAGGTCCTGAAATAATAAAGTCAAGGTTTAGGATTTTGTCTAGTATGGAGATGCTGTAGTGTGTCCATTCACATTACTTAATCTGACTTACCATGTTCAGCTCCTCAAACTTGGCACGGGTCAGGGTCTCAGAGAAGTCCTCTCCCTCGAAGAAAGACTCAATCTCAATGCGGGCCTGGTGCTGGGCGGACAGTCCCCTCTTTGCCTTCTCAACCTCACGACGCAGCTTCTGCACAGCCCTGTTGTCTTTGCGCACATCTTTGCCGGTCTTCTTCTTGTACAGCTTGATGAAGTGCTCCATGACACGCTGGTCGAAGTCTTCACCTCCCAGGTGAGTGTCACCGTTGGTGGCCACCACCTCGAACACGCCATTGTCGATGGTCAAGAGGGAGACGTCGAAGGTACCACCGCCCAAATCGAACACAAGGATGTTCTTCTCGCCATCCTTCTTGTCCAGGCCGTAAGCAATGGCAGCAGCAGTTCTGGAATCATAAATGAGCAAAAGATATTATTTAAAGTGAAAGGAGGAAAACCATTTTAAAAACAGTTATGTTTTTTGAACAAAACTTACGGCTCGTTGATGATTCTCATGACATTCAGGCCAGCAATAGTTCCAGCATCCTTGGTGGCCTGGCGCTGGGCGTCGTTGAAATAAGCAGGCACAGTGACCACAGCATGTGTAACCTGAGGAAAAGATGACAACATCAGATTAAGATCTACATTATTTAAAAAGAAGTGGCGCACCCTTTGATAAATATTTTTAGTTATTTTTGTACCTTCTTGCCCAAATAAGCCTCAGCGGTCTCCTTCATCTTGGTCAGCACCATAGCAGAGATCTCTTCAGGAGCAAATGTCTTCATCGTACCACCACCAATGTTGACCTGAATATGGGGCTTGCTCTTCTTCTCAGTCACCTACAGAGAAACACAAGTCAGTTTTCTAAACAGACTAATAATCAAACATTTAAAGATATTTTCTTCTGCAAGGTATGCAAGCTTACCTTGAATGGCAGGTACTTGATGTCCTGCTGCACGGTAGAGTCTGCCCAAGTACGCCCAATCAATCTTTTGGCATCAAAGACCGTGTTCTCAGGGTTAGAGGTCAGCTGATTCTTGGCGGCATCGCCAATCAAACGCTCGCCATCGCTGGTAAAGGCCACATATGATGGGGTGATGCGGTTACCCTGATCGTTGGCGATGATCTCCACGCGTCCATTCTTGAACACCCCAACACTGCAGGGAAGCATTTTAGAAATGATTAATAAAAAAGGAACCATGTCTCTGTGTTACATACTTATAACAGCAGCATGACTGTGATTGAACCAATTTATAACTCATCTTCTTACCATGAGTAGGTGGTCCCTAGGTCGATGCCAACCACAGTCCCCACACTCTCCTTCTTGTCATCATCAGAGCTGGACCCTCTGACCGAGCCGGCCACCAGCAATAAAGCCCACAACAGCTTCATCTCTGCTTGCTTTTGATCAGACCTTCAAAATAATCTGCAGGGGTTGAAAAAAAGCATAAATCATGAGGAAAATGTTTGCATTAGTCCCTGCAGTCCTGCTAACCAAGCTGGAGTTAATGCTGCAGCTGTCTGTCATATCCTCAAGATTTAGGTGCATTATGCAAGAGAGGCTTGGCCAAAGAAATCAGAAAATGTCAGGTCTCCAAGTCTTGAAAGAACATGGGTAAAACTGGGTGGAGCTTTACCGCCTCATTCAATGTGAAGCCCTATTTTTTTCATCCGCCGGTAGCTAACTAAACCACGTTAGCATTCATAGCAGAGAGTACCATATCTTAACACATGAAAGAAATTTAAAAAGACCATTAAATAGGATATTTATAGTCAATTCTTTATCTTTTTGGATTCAAATATGTGGTTTACATAAGTTTAATACACAGCTACTAACCGAGCTTGCTAAGTCGTAATGAAAGCGAAATGAAACTACGTCAAAGGAGGATAATAATATCACACTATTCCATATTCAAAACAATAATCCTACATACCTTGATTGTAGTAACGTCCGTGGATTAACGGCCTTGGCTCGTGCTTGCCTTCTCTCTCTGAAACGTGTCTCTCTTGTCTGTGTTCCCTGTTACTTCCTCTGTGAAATGATGTTGAATGAACTGTGCTCTCTCCATATATAAGCCGTCACTTCTTCCCAATCGTGGAGGCTCGCGATTGGCTGAGCCGCTCTTCGTTGGAACGCGCTGATTGGTTCCTCCCTGCACGCTGGCCGACGCTGATTTGCACACATCTCGTCTCGGTGACGTCGTGGCTTTTGACCACTGTGCCGCTCCTGATTGGCTCTCAGGGAAACGCGTTTGTGAACACAGTTGGTGAATTAAAACGCCACTCTAAAGAATAGGGAAGTCGGCCTTTTTACAATTTTAAGACCTACATGTGAAGCTTGAACTACTTTTTTTAAGAAAACACATTTATGTGCATTGTATTGACATATGTCTGCAGTTTTATTTACTGAAACTGTATGATGTCGCTATGTCTGGTAACGATGACTCACTACAATGAGTAAGAAATGTACAAACCCTGTGTAACATGTGTGACTAAATAATCTAAAATCAACAGTTGTTACATCAGATGAACTGTATTGTCCTGTGGTTTCATCATAAAGTGTACTCATTTATTCAGATGGCAAGACATATTCACCTGAGAATGCCAGCAATATTGGCCAAGACTTACCCTTTTTTTAAAAAAAAAATCAGTATTATAATTAGGGGTAATATTAACACACCCTTCAGCAATTCCTGACAGTTCACCTTTTTTTTTTTTTTTTCAAATTCTGCCCAGTATCTTTGAATAAAAGTATCATGTGTATTACAGTGTGCCGCTTGTTTCCAGAAAATACATGCACACGGGAGAAAAAGCACATGCAGATGGTTTCCTGGAATCCTCCACACAAGTATTTTTATGTGCCTTTTTTATTTTCATTTTACATATGTTTTATTTTTTTGTCTTTTAAACTGATAATGTATTTCTTCATGTAGTGGGTTTAGTAGTTTTTATCTAATGAGAGCTGTTGTGTGTTTTCTTCTGACCTGTAAAGCATTTTGGTCGACCTTGGATTGGATTAGAAGTATTGTTGTACATCAAACTTCTGGTGGCTGGTGGCTGACAAATTGATCTGAAATAACGATACCAATATTGGTATGAGTGCTTAAAATCATCAGTAAATTGCTTAGTTCCTATATATTCTTATGTTTCTGTAATATTTAATCTACCAGTATGTGCAAGCTGTTTGATCAAAATGATACATTTGATGCTGGGCAATAAACATTGTTGACATCCATAAACATTCAAATTTACATTTCACATAGACATTAATGTCTCCTTTTAACTTTTTTCCCCATGGATTCTATTTTGTATTCACAATTGTATTGCTATCATGTTCACTTATGGAACCCTGCAATAGAAAGTAAAATTATGTCGCTGATAAAAAGGAAAGACAGACAGAGGTCTGGATTTAAAAAACAACATTTATTTACACGTCAATAAACTAATCTACTGTACAGGTTGTTTTTTCTAACCTCTAACCCTTAAACCACTTATTCACCTCTGTCCAGGATGGCACTGACTGACTGGCAACTTGTCCCAGTGATGCAAGAGTGACATGAAGTTTGTGCGCACACAGAAATGACAAGTAGTTATTACTCCTAATCGTATCTACCTGCTGACATGAAAAAAAATACAGACCATAAATTCATGTGTACGTTTTAATAAACTAAAGGGAAAGTAACACAGTAGAGTGGCTTAATTATAGTCTTAAAGATTAAAAGGTGTAAAAGGAGTGGTATTCTCAAAATGACTACATAAAATAGAAAGTGTTAAGATAACCAGTAATTATGTGTTTGACAGATAGCATGCAGGAGGAGAAGTTTTACATTTAAAAGCAAAAGAAACTACAAATAGCCTGTTGCTACAACAAATCACACATTGAATGCCATAAGTTTTCATTGACTATTTAGTAAAAAGATCCTGAGGTCCTTGTGCTGAGTGGCCAGTAGAGGTCTTAATCAACATTGATAACTAGTCAGGAAAGCTAGATAATGAAGCCAAACATGTCAGAATTATTTTATACCTTTCAGGATAAGGGTTTGGATGTGAACTTATTTATAATGGGAGGTACAAATGAACTCAAGCAGAATATCTCAAGCACAAAAATGCATTGATATCAAAGTCCATTCCTGCAAGTTAAAACTGTGAAAATGAAAGCTGGATTTGTCGACTTTGTTTTCACCATATTGAGTCAAAACTTTGAGTTGAAAGGAACATTAATGACACAGAAAAATTAAAATTCCAACTTTTTCATCATAAAATGTTGAACTTTATCTTACTTTGACTACATCTCAAATTTTTGACATTTGTCCTCAAAATTTCAACTAAATCTTAAAATTTCTATTTTTTTCCAAAATTCTGACCACATTATCTAAAATTTTGAACTTTTTAAATCAAAATTTTGACTTTATCTAAAAATTTTGACTACATTATCTCAAATTCTCCACTATTTCCTATCAATATTTCGACCTCTATCTCAAACTCTGGACATATTTACTATGAAATTTTGACAGTTTGTCTCAGAAGTGTACCTTTATAACTCTTCATTATATTTTTTATGGCTTTGACCTAATCTCAAAAGTTTGACCTGTTCTTCAAAATTTCAACTTCGTTTCAAAATTAAGACTTTTTATCTCAAAATGGATGACGGAGGGTTAAAATGTCTTGCAAAGCATTAAAAAAGATTATTCATCAAATTACCAAAAAATGAAAGAAAGAAAAAAAAAAGGAAAAGCAGTTAGAAAAAAAGGCATTTCTACATTAAGTTCACATTGTTTATGTTGAATGCACAGTTACAAATATTTGGGGAGGAAAAAAAAAAACAAAAATTTTTTTCATGCCTTAAGACAAATAAAAATACTCAAAGGAAAAATCCTGACACTTATATAATTCATGCATCAGAGGATTTCAAAGTCAAGTTTTCTTTTTGGATTTTTTTTTTTTTTTTTTTTTTTTTTTGTCAACTGGCAGAAATTGGCTTCCACACATTGCAGTGAGCCAGTCTGGTCTGGAGTATCTTTATCTTTTTTTTTCTTAGGGGTCCCAGTATGATGTGTCTGCAGGCTGCACCTTGCGCCCTCTATCAGCACAGACACCTACAGACAGACACCAAACTGATGACGTGGTTCGGTCCGTTGACCAGAGCAGCAGTATGGCCGACCAGAGCAGGCAAATCAAACTCGCTGCAGCTAAAAAAAAGGTAAAGTATTTTC
>RPOG01006356.1:0-24523 GCA_008086565.1 Thalassoma bifasciatum | reverse complement strand
TCATTCGTCCGCTGGCCTCGCAGGGACCTCAGTGTGTCCTCAGATAAAGTCTTTAAAGTGGCACAAAGAAGCTGAAGAACATATATCCTGTTACAGCCGCTGAGTGGTCCGGTTTGGAGTTTCTGAGCTCCCAAAAGGAGAAAAGATTCAGGACAGATAAAGCTTCTCCTCACTCTCTTTTTTAACTGTTTTCTTTTTTGGCTGAAAAGACCACAACATCCTGTTTTACCTGCAGCACAAACACAACCCTCACTCCGCAGAATTTGCCATTTTGAAGTTCTCCACGCTGCCTTTTTTCAAACTTTATCAGCATTGGCAGCTGCCTGCATGTTTTCACGCTGCCTGATATGAATTCTGATCAGTCAGCGATGAAAAGGAAACGCTGGGTGCACTATTATTCAGGTGTGACTTGATTCATTGTCTGCAGCGTGAGAGGAGAGCATGTTTTTGTGAAATAAAGACGCTGTTAATCTCACTACTTCAAGAATAAAATGGCCTCAAGGACAATTAGAAACCTCTCTGAATAAAAACACTCTTATTATGGATAGGAAACAAGTTTTGTCTTCTTAACTGCCCCCTTTTATTCTGTCTGTCAGCACACAAAAGACCAACAAGCAGGGAAAGTGTGAAGCTCATGACCACAGTTTTTATTTGGCAGCTAAAGAGACAGAGAGTTCTCTTGGATGTTTTCTGTACTCGTAATATTTGCTTCAACAACTACATCAAAAATAAATTACAAAGGTCAGGTTCCTGAATTCAAAGGGACTGTGAAGACTTTCTAATTGATCTTATAAGAAGTCTCATCACTCGATTTATTACTGTTAATATCCTACAACTTGAAATAGGATTATCAGCACCAAAATAGGCCGTTCCTAATCAATACCATAGTTTGCCACCACTAGTGAGAAGAGAGGTGTGTGTTTTCTTCTGCTGAAAAAGATTTCTGTGATTTATTCTGTTGTAATCGTACAAACAAGAGCTGAACCGTCTCTTCCATGTAGAAGTGTGATGCTGCAGGTGCTCGCTTGGGTGGCGAGTGTGTTCACGAAGCTACGACAATGAGCAATGATTTGAGGCAGTGGGATTGCGCTATTTTATATACAGATCTAATTTTCTTCTGTAATTCCAATGATCGATTTGTAGTTTTTGGGGACAGTTCCTGCAGTAAAAACTATATTTTGGCTTCACTTGTATGCGACAGGAGGAGGGGGCGTCTCTTTGTGTTTCTTTAAATTCGCTCAGTAAACATAAAAAAAACTCTGCCCTGATGACAAAGTGAACCTGTTTTCCTTCTCTCTCTCTCTCTCTCTCTCTCTCCAATCGATGGAGGAACCGTCTGTTAGGCTGTTGAGTAAAATGGAAGAACCTCAACATGCAGAGCTCCCTGAAATGTTTGTGTCGGTGATTCTCCCGCCCTGCTCTCTGGCAGCTCTAATGGCTGCATCGTGTCGGAGCGGTTTGGGAGGCTGGAGGCAGCTGAAGAGCAGCAGCGGGTGTAAATGGAGCTCTAATGTCTTAAAGCGAGTGAGTTGCTGTGTTAGAGGAAAACAGACCACTTACTTTGTGTGAAAAGCTATTGCGAGCGATTAGGAGCAAGACACATGGTTACCCTCTGAAGCTGTGCAATGTCTTTTCATTTCAGGGCTGTTATTCGAAAGCCGCTGGATCATCTGAGGTTGTCGGCAATTTTGTTGTCGAGAAGCTCAAGAGTGGAGTTACTATAGGTGTCAGCTGAGTCATTGTACACATAAATATTGTTTCATGTCTGTGGATTGAGCTTTCACTTTTAGAGTGTATGTTCTTTTATTTGTAGTCCTGGGTGAGAAGTGATCACAAACTTAAGAACAAAGAAACAACAGAGCATCACAACTATACAGCGAGTGGCTGCATTTTCACCAACTGACCTAAAAAAGGGGACCGTTATAGTCCTCAGTGATATCATCTGTGTGTGTGTGTTTACTTCTTTGGTAACATGTTTTGCTCTCTAAAGTAAAAACACTGGATTTGGCCAAATCACCATGAATTCATCCAAACTTGGTTATCAAACTTAGCTTCCTAGAAAAAAAAATCTTGTTGTGAAATGAGTTTCCAATAATGTCAAGTGCATAGTTTCTAGGAAACCAGACTTGTTTACTTTTTTTTTTTTATCCCATCAAAGGAGAAGACTGGAATAAAAGGTGTAACTTAACTGAGAGAGCCTGTGGCGAGGGGACACATATCACATAGAAACAATATTTAAAAGAAAAAACAAAAACAGCTCATGCCAACCCCCCCTTCCTAATTTTAATGCACCACATGTATTTACAAACATATAACATAAAACAAAGTAGATATGGACAGGAGGTTTTAGATTTTTAGATTTCGGGCTTTAAGCAATTATCTTTCAAGTGTTTCAAATTTTAGGCTTTTTTCTCTTTTTTTTTTTTTACAACAATAATCAGCAATATTTTTTCTAATTTTTCACATTATCAGCTTTATTTAGCAGTTGAATTTTCATGTTTCACACTTAGCTTCTTTTCACTTTTTTTTCAGCTTCAGCATTTCAGTGCATTTGCTGTAAAGAAATGCAACTTCTCAAGTTAAAAACAACAATTTATTTATCATAATTTTTTTCTGTTTTCTTCTGACAACTGTTGTTTTTTCCCACTTTTTTCTTTTGCAAGCTCTGTAACTTACGAGTACAGTCGGTATTGTCACAAACACCTATCACAACGCCTATCCCTGTCTTATCTTGTTGCACAAATAATAATAATAATAATATAAGATATATTGAAAAGAATAAGAAGCCTGTGAAGGCATTTTGACATATTAAGTGGAAATTTGGCTTTTTAGCTCAAAATTTCGATTTTTATGTCAGGACCCTGGTTTTAATATCTCATAACTTTGACTTTTTAGCTCATAATAATGATTTTTTTTTTAAACTCAGAATTTTGAATTCTTACATAAAATTTTGACTTATTATCAGGATCAAAAGGAAAAGGGAGGTACAACCATTAATCAGCAGTTTGTTTGCATAGGTGCATTTCTGCTTCAGCATTTTTTGTCTGAGAGTTCAGCGCAAGCAGTCAGAGCATGTTTTCCTGCTCAGCATCTTGACAGGTTGGTGGATCAGAATAATGCCAGTAGCCCAGTTATAAATATCAATGGTTTGTAGAACAAGCTGAGGAAAGCCTGGACATTTGGGGGAATTTTGTACGATCCCCTCTGGACATAATTTAACCACCAAAAAGGAGCACATGTACAGGAAAAAGAGAGGATGATTAGTCGTCCTGCAGCCTCAGAGAGGACAACCAAACTTCGATAAATCAGCTGACGAATGAGTCCCAACAACATGTGACCATTATGAATAAGATCGTATCTTCATTACTGCAACAAATTAGTTTAACACGTGGGTTCAAAGAAATGCAAAAGGATAGCACGGTGAGTCAGTCAACATATGTTTATTAATAAGCCAACTGTTGCATTTATGAGTAAAAGTCGAAGCCTTTAGTAGAAACAATAAAGCTCAAAGTGGTGCAGTAGCTTCTGTTTCGTTAACACTCTAGATGAAGACAATTTTATCCTTGAGTACCAAAGCTGACAAATGAAGAGAAAGGAGTTTATCTCTTGAAAGGAAAGGTTGTTTATGAGCGCGGATTTGCACCTCAAACACGTCTGGAGGCTTCGCTGCAACATCTGTCGCTGTGAAGTTGATCCGCGGTTTCTGTGGAGGAGTCGGAAAAATGGAAGCAGCAGTCAGGCACTTATGAAAGCAGGTTGAAAACACGGGGCAGAATTGCATTTCACGAGAGTCTGCTGAGAGCAAACCCTTGTCACTGTCCAAGGTGCTGCAATTACTCTGAGAGGCGCAGACACAGAGGGGAGACGCCGTCCTCTGCCTCTGGGCAAAAAGATGCTCTGCTGTGCAAAGCTTTAGTTTTTAGGGGAAAATGAAGGTGAGAGATTTCTCCTCAGGGCAAGTCCTCAACTTAAATCTTACGAAAGTTGTCTTAGCTGCCCCCCCCCCCCCAAGTACACATGTTCCCACACATATCTTCTGTCATCCTTCTAACATGGTTTGTTCCTGATTTCATCTTTTTTAAATCCCATAAGTTATGAATCATAAACAAATATCTACATTGAACCTTAGTAGCAACACCACCTTTTCAATGTCAAAAAATTTCAAAAAGATTTATAAAATCATTTTAACTCTTCGGACTTCTAGAGATTCCATTCTGTTTTTTTCCCCCCTGCTTTTCTTCAAGTAAACTAAACAAGTTAACCACAACTTTGGAGATCAACATGTTCATCCTTCTGAGTTTAGGCTTTGAACAATGAGACTCTTTTTAAATAGTTATTTGCGGTGACTTAAAGGATTTGGGGGTTTGTTCAAAGCCATGTTTGCATTATCCAATTCCTGCCTTTTTTGTTTTTCTCTTCAGCTTTTTTTTATTTATATATGTATATATTTTTAAACTTATTAAAGTGGATAGAGTAGGAAAGGGGGAGAGAGTGGGGGGTGACAAGCAGGAAACAGGCCACAGGTTGGATTCAAACCAAGCGGCAACTTTCGGTCTGAAAAAATGAGACAACACGGAAGTGCTAAAGAGCTGCTGTTCCTGGAGTGACCGCTTGAGGCTGGCTCCGTAAGTACCGGAAGTCACGTACAAATGAACAGAAAAAGACTGTTTTCAGAGCTGAAATTAGCGTATTTAAAGCCTGGTACAAACTCTGTCTCCCGTCTGTATCGCTAATTTCACTAACAGCACACACTGTGAGGGGGGTGGATTTTTTTCTAACTCGGCCGTTTGGAAGATATTAGGATCGAGAGCTTGCCCAATCAGAGCCACAGCTCAGATCCCGCGACTGACGGGCGCCAAATAGCTGTGAGTTTGGGCACTCGTCACTCATCCCAATTCCAATATGGCAGCACCCGCTGTTTTGCTTCAAAACGGTGGGGTTGCAGTAACAGACGGGTGATGTCACGGAGACTACATCCATGTTTTAGACAGTCTATGATTCAAACCTGGGACCTTAGTTCGCGACCTGATCCACTAAGCCATCTGCGCCCCCTCTTGGGCCTTTTTAGAGCCCAATTTGTAACAATGACCCAAATGTCCCTTTCTCTCTGTACGTAACAGGTTGGCACTGATGCACTGTCTCAGGGCAGATGATCATGTCAGGAGTAAAATTTAAATGGAATTGTTGAAAACAGCGTTTGTTTCTCTGTGTTTTATGACTCAAATGTAGATTCTTACACGTGTGGAGAGTCAGAGCTTTGTATCCAGTTGTTGTTTTGTAGAAATCCTGAGATCCAGACTACAGTGAAGAACCAGTTTATCTCTTTGTAGAGCTAACATTGTGCACAATATGATAATGTCTGCAGCAAAATATAAGGTGAATTCCATTTCCGATTTGAAGGCTCTGGAACCTTCTTTGTTCAAGACAAATTTTCCCAGGTTGCAAAGCGACCAGGTAATTTGTCTATTTGTTGTAATGTGGCATTATTGTTTGAATCAAGATAATACAACTTTGTAAGCTTAGTTTGAAGTTAAGTGTCCAGAGGGTGAGCAGATTATCTGTATTGTGTAACATTGGGTTAAGTCCTACCAGTGCTCATCTACCAACTCCGACCTCACCAAGCAGATCGAATGTGACCTGGCTCTTCATTTTATTGATAGACTCTAAGATTTGAACAGATCACTGCAGAAAAACCGCTGCATGTGGGTTGGAATGAACATTATCACAAACAATTTAGCCGATGTTTTAGCCTTTAACCAGTGCTCTATCACTCTCCCGTTTAGCTTACTTCTGCTCTGGCCTCCTTTTTCTGTCGGACAGTCCAGCGTCAGTGTCCACTTTTACAAACTACTGTCCTAAACAGAGTTTTAGAGGTGATATGAAATCAGGTAACAAAACTTGCCTCTTGATTCTTGTTTTTTACTTTCCTCTTGAGTGCAACTGCTGGAGAGATTTGCTTAACTTGTTTCACTTTCTACAGTCCTGATTAGATTTCATTCCTTAACTACACTTCACATAAAATCATATGGAGTTGGTTTGTACAGGTAGGTTGAGATCTTGAGTACAATGCAGGAGCAGCTTTAAAGTCAGGCTCAATATGTCCTTTTTTCTAACTATGTGAAACTCTGACAAGTTTGAAGGTGAAAGGAAAAATGAAATCAGCACTGTGGATATGTTTTTGATGGAATCTTTTCTTTCTGTCTCACTTGTACTTCAGTCTGAATCAGCACCAAAGTTGTGACCCATGTTTAACCTCACTTTGATTTAAATTTTCCGTCTGATAATGCTACAATGAAATGTGTTTTTTTTTCAAATAACAAAACCTCTACCTGACCTCACACACTATCTAGAAACTCAGCTGCAGGGTGACAACAAAAGATGCAGAGCAGCGGAAGATGGAGCACAGACACGTTCCCTTGATATTACAAAGACGGCAGGGCTTTGGCAGAGTCTGAGCAAAGACTGGGTCATATTTCTGAAGAAATGTCAAGCTGCAGATTTGCAGATCAGTTTCAGCGCTCGCAGGCAGAGACGAGAAAGGACTTATCTGATTTATCACATAATGTATTCCTAAACTATTCATCCCCTTCGGGCTGCATCGTGGGAGGTCTCCGGAGTGCTAATTGCCCTTATCAGACACGAAAAGTTATTTGCTCTAATCATGTACCTCTTAATGGCATCATTTAAATAAGATTAGCATATGCAAGGACTGTCTTTGATTAATGATTGGCTTGTAGATATTTCTAGTTTAGTAGTTTCTCTATTTGTTTGAAAGCACATGAGAGGGATGCAAATACTTATAGACATCAATTTAATTGTCGTAAACATAAACCATAAGCCTTTTTATCTGTACAATAATAAACAAGTGCGTCATCGGCCACCCCATCTACACTTTCAGCTTTCCTGCATAATTTATAAACCAGAATAAAGGAAAACGTTTCCTCTAACGTCTAAGTTAACCGTTTTGGAAAGGTGAAATTCAAAGCAACAGGTGTGATGACAAAACTCCTCATTAATGATATTATGAAGAATGAACTTCAGCTCAACCATATTCAAAAAACCCATAGAGATACAATAAGTTAAACACTACTTTTCTGCTTAAAGTGAAAATTTTCTATGATGTAAACATAACTACACTGTAAAAATTGACCAGGACTTCACAATTTCTTTTACAGTATTATTTCACAGTAAATATTGTAATCAAAGCTCCTGTGATATCACAAATTATACCTGTAAAAACTACAGTGACACTGGACTTCACAGCATTTAACTGTTTCACTGTAAAATACTGAAATCAAATTCGTCTGTTATATCACAGTGTGTTTCTGTAAATTTTGAACTTGTTGGATGGACTTATGGGAACTTTATTAAGACGATTAAGAAGATTTTTAATGATCTACCCTGAAATCAAATAAACAGGCAAACATTTTGGAAGGAAAAACTGTTATATTGATATGTCTGAAAACCTTAAATTTTATGTTATTATTAGAGCAAAACTGCAGTCATTGAGGTTGTGCACATTGAAATTTTTGGTATAAACATGTTGAACAACACAATTTTAAACTTTTACAGAAGCAGGATGTTAAAATATGTTGCACATAAACCTATTAACAGTACACTATGAAAAAAATCCTGTTGTTTTCATGGAAATAAAATTGCAGATGTTGTTGCAGGTGAAATTTCGTAAAATAAATATTTAAACCCGTTGTTTAAACCAAAAATTGTAAGCAAACAAGAAGTTACAATAATCACTTATCTTGCAGTTGCAAAACTACAGGATAAAGTTATATCATGAAGAATTCCTGCAACATTAAGACTGTGAAGTTACAAGAAGTTACTGTGAGAATCTTTAGCAGTAAATAACTGTGAAGATTGCTGTTAAGGTTGTGCACAATTTCGCCTGTAATCGACTGTGAATTTACGCTCAAAAACTTTATAGTGTAAGAAGCCCATTTACACAAGTTAAAAACATATAAACAACTAACAATATGAACAAAATATGAACAACTGGATTTGTTGAGAATTCATTTATTTATTTATTTATTTATTTAGTTTTTTGATATTTATATGAAGTCAAGCTTTTGGGAAAAAAGTAAAAATTTATTGACTTTTTTCAAAAAATTTGACTCTATCTGGGCTGAAAAAATTCTCAATAAAGCCAATACTTAATTTTTTATCTTTTTAACTGGCAGAAATGGCCTTTCACAATAATGCCTCACCACATACTTAAAGAAAAGATAACATATTTTTATTTTCTCTTGTGCAGAAACATAAATAATGCCTCAAAATCTAAGTTAAAGTTTAATTTCAGGCGTGAAAATTTTCGGCTGACAAAGAAGGTGCCACCTTAGGAGACAGTACACGGAACATCTCACCTGTCACGATCGCAACGAACAGGTACTACCCCACATCATCTACGGAAAAAAGTGTATATATATTGTCACATCAGCATTTTCTGTTTAAGAGTGCCATCCAGGCAGTCAGGCCATGTTTTCGTGTATCAGGGTAATATCAGAATAATGCAAGTAGCATCGTGCAGAGATTATTATAATTAATATAATTATTAATAGCAAATACCAGAGAAAATGTAATGTGACGACAACGTGATAGAATGCAGATTATTTACTCACATATCTGTTAGAAAAATACAGCATGAAAATATTATTCACCATCTGAAATGTTAAGTGGAGAAAAGAAAAATGTCCCAGCACTTAGATTGTTTGTGTTTGGATTCAATTCCATCCGCCCGTCTCCAAAAATAAAGCTGTTAAACCAAACAGTCGGAGCTCAGTAACATTACAAGAGTCAAGTCCAGACTAACTTTCTCTCTCCCCCAGGGACGAACGATAACAATAACAGCTCTGATATTCTGCCTCACAGAGAAAATTCTTTCTTTTGAAGACAAAAGAAATCTTTACCGGTGAAGCTGTCTTAATCTGTGAGGAACAAAAAGGGTAATGGTGCTGACGAAGGATTTTCTTTTTCCCACAAAGGTGAGAAATGTTCCAATAATGCAGCTGCTGTGATTAGTGAGACCTTTGTGGAGTCCCTGCGATGCTATCAGTCCTGCTAAAGGCAGACAAAGGTCCAATGTTGTAGTCACATGGGAGTTCAGGGGGAGGAAAACACAACAAATGCTGTAAGATTTCAAAGGTAGGAGTGAGTATATATGTGTATGTGTGTGTTTGTTGAAGCATGTGTTTGTGTGAAGTTGTTTATTGAGTGTGGAGTTATACCGCACGGTGCAGTAACATCTCACCCTCTGGTTTCCTCACAGTCTGATGGGACTTTCTGCTTTTTAAAAGATCTCTCATGAAGTCTGACCTCCACTATGTAAAAACACACAAGTATACAAAAACCTCCCTTCACAGGAGGTGAAGAAAATGCAGGGGTGTCTATTTAAGATACAGGTCTTATAAAGTGCAGATTGAATATGTATGAACTATGAGCTGCTTTTTCATAGAGTCAAACAGAGGAATCCAAACAAAAGGTCAGAGTCTGAAACCTCGAAATGCTTCACTGCCTTCGTACTCCTACTGCAGCTCCATGTGGGTCTTCAGTGAACCAGTTTCTTTTGGTCCCTGAAAACCACTCATGCCAAAGTTTATCCCTGTGACCACCAACAACAAAACAAAAGTTTGATGACTTTAAAACTCTTACATCACTTTGTCCCAATTAATGAAACAGACTGAAATGAACAGTAATGAAGCACAGCTCCAGCCCTCAGTACAAAAGTATAAATGACGTCATTGCAACTATACTCTGTCAGCGTGGAGCCACACTGCAAAAACTGACATCTAAGCGAGTCATTTTGTCTTTTTTTTGGAATGAAATACACTTTTTTTAACTTCATACGAGCCACATTCACTTGGCTAGTCCATAAAAATGTCTTATGTCAAGTTATTAAAAGAAAAAAATGAAAACCTACAAAATAATGATATACCTTGTAAACATGAGTGAGGAGGGGACACAGTGGACATGAGAGCCTGCTGTACATGGATGAATCACACTGGAGATACAAGGCATTGACCACGCCGTGGACTGGCGGCATACGACACATGAAGTAGACCCACAATGAAGAGTAAACAGCCTGGGCAGAGACAGCTTGTGTCACCCGTGTGATACACCCATGTACATCAGGCTCTCATGTTCACTGCATGCCCTCCTCACTCATGGTGACATGGCAGTTGTAAAACTACAGTACAAAGTTAAGGCTGTGAAGTCACAAGAAGTTGCAGTGAGAGTATTTAGCAGTAAATAACTGAAAGTTATGCAAAATTTAGCCAGTAATATATTGTGATTTCACGCTCAAAAATTTAACAGTGCACAGAAAAATTATTATATTCATCGATATAAAACACATTTCTGTATGGAAATTAACAAACCTTTATAGTGACCAAGCATGCTAAGTAATGGTGAAAGCACAAAAACAAGGGATTAATACCCAGAATAAACAGTGCATCAACCCCAGGAAGCCTCTATATTGTTTTCTAGTTTTATTCTACAGCATCTGCAGCATTTTCTTCAGCCTCATATAAATATTATCACCTTTGAACCATTTATAAGTGATGATATTCAACATAATCTCATTCCTGCTCATCTCTGGGGTCGCTCCATCACCTCCCGTTGACTCATTCATCGAAAAAGGAACAAGTGAGTGAAAACAACACTCCAGAAAAGCACCACCTTTGCTCTCCTCCACGCCCTCTTCATTTCTACCTCCTCACACCATCACCTCCCATGGGTTGAGCATCAAAAATAGACATATATATTTGCATTTGAACACAAAGCTCCCTCGGTGAAACAGATGCCTGATAGTCTGGGGGAAAGTTCTTCATTGTTTCTGCTTTCTGCGTTGTTTGCTGCTTCTGTTAGGTTAGTACAGCTTGTTAAATGTTTATGTAACAATTCTACAATTTCATTTAGCTGATGCTGATATCTAAAGCAACGTGCCACACAAGCACAAATTAGAATGGAGGCGAAAACCTGAGGATGTGCGACAAAGTGCCTCAAGTTAATTTGGCCGCAAGCTCCACCAACTATTGTCAGAGGAAATGTTGTGTGACCCACATCAGCTGACCTCACCTGTTGTTGCAGAGAATAACTAAGGCCATGTCCACATGTAGCCGGGTGTCCGAGAAACTGATGTAGTCTTATCCGTTTAGACACGTCTACTGCAGCATCATGTCACTAAAAACGATCTATTATAAAAGCTCTGGCTTAAGTGAAGATTTTGGAAAACTCCAGTTCCATGGTTTCATGTATACCCAGGAAAACAAAGTTCTTGGTTCTTAAACGTCATAGCTTTCAACAAAAAAAGCCATTGACATCACAAACACGGGATGCTTGTTTATTGCAGGTAACTTATTTTTTTTTCCTCACTTTTCATTTATTATTATTTTTTTACAGTTAACAACAAAGGCAATGAATACATAAATATATCAAAAAGAGGAAAAATAAATGAACAAACAAAACATAAGCGTATATAGTCATGTATACAGCACATATTTACATGTGCATACATGCATATTTACATGCGGACAATATGTGGACAATTTTTTTTTATTTTTGTAAAGGTTCAGGTGTAGATGAAGTAAGTAAAAACAACCCAAGCTGATATCACTCACCTAAGCTGGCTCCACTTTCTTCTGCTAAAATTTCTGTGCAACACAAACCTGAAGCTCTATGCAAATCAGACTCTATATAAAGATTTGAAACAGTAATACACATTTAAGAGTCACATTTCAAGCCAGTCCGTCTCTATTTAAAACAGCAGGGAGGAAAAGAGAAGTCCATTTAGTTCTAAAATCTCTGAGTGATCCCGTCTCCATGACTGACTGAAACTGACTCAATATTTAAAAACCGGAGTTTCTTTTTAAGCAAAGCCTCTAAGAAATGTTTGCGTGTCTAAAACTCCATTAACACTCCCTGCTGGCATCTGATGCTTGATCGTGTCTCAGGCAAAACCGAAGCAGCAGCCAGGACACCCTGACCGCACGGAGAGATGTGTGAGCAGCACCCTGTCTCCCTCGTATTATTCTGGCATCCATGAAATGTTTGCTCACACATCAATCTTTCTTTTTCCTTAATGCAGAAATAGAGGTCGTGGCTTCTGGCGCAATATGCGGCCTGTCTGCGCCTCCAAGATGGAAGTCTAGCCCGATTTCAAGGTAGACTGCTCGGCTAAATTTAGGAGCCATAATTCATTCATCACCCAGTTAGTGAATGCACCAGAGATGCCCATTCTTCTTCCTGGGTGTTAAATCTGTCCTTCAGGGTCCGTGCCCGTGACTTTGAAACAGTCTGCTGAACAAGGCTTCCTCCACCAATCTATCCGCCTCTGTGTGCCTGTATTGTTTTCTGTCATCACATTCGATCCATCCTGATGAAAAGCTTCCAATGAGCAGGGATAAAAAGACACTGGCTGCCTGTTAATTCACTTTTATTGCTTCACATTTTTATCCTGAAGCATTTAAGATCTTATTAATGTGGTCTTTGGCTTTATAAAACATTCTTGACTGTATTTAGTTTTGTAACGATCCTTTTAACTTTCTTTTATCTCTCTTTACCTCACTTTCATGACCCATTCAGTCCTTGCAGATATCTGACCATCTGTAGATTTACTTCTACTCGATGTCTCTGAGTTTTCCTTTGCACAGGTCCCAAGTGTTTGCACCTTGGTGGCTTTGTGAAAAGTTTGATAATTTTTTGGGGCTTTTTCATGCCTTTAATCGATAGATGAGGAGGAGAGTGGATAGAGTGGGAAAGGGGGAGAGAGTGGGGTGTGACATGCAGGAAACGGGCCACAGGTCGGATGTGAACTCAGGCTACCTGCTTGAGGGCGAACATTATGGTGCGTGACCTAATCCACTAGGCCATCTGCAACCCAAAAGTTTTTGTAAATAATAACAAAACTCTACGGTGGCTGGTAGGTGTGAGACAATTTGAAAAAGCCTCAACAGGGCTGCAAAAGCTACAACACAAATATGAAGGGGGTTTCCTCACCGACTGGTATTCCAACAGACCAGTTTAAGCAGCAGACACAGAAAAGCTATATAAAGATCAGAACTGTTGTTGTCTTTGATGATGAGGTTAAAAAAAATAAATACCAAAAGTATGAAACATTCCACCAATATGAGAGCTATTAAGACTTATGATATATATGTTTTAAATGCATTTGTGTAATGTGATTTTTTTCAAATATACTGTCTCCATATGCATGTAACTCCCTCACTGTTCTTATTGCATTGTTTTATATTGCACTGTACTGCATTAAATTTCTTAATAATTACTTATAATTCAAAATATATATGTATATATTTGCTCTCATTACTTTTCCATCAACTAACTTGACTGTTGGGCTAACTGTCTGTGAGGAGAATGCTAATTTTTGAACTCTTTTAACTTCTGTTTTGGCATATTTCTGTTGTGTTGTGGATTTTGCATTCACGTTTTTCCTGTTGTGTTCTTGTTGTAGCTGTTGAATTCATGTATGACGGTTGTTTACGTGTCATTCTGAAAAAAAGTTTGTGTGTAAAGTTTCCAATTGTTTTTTGATTCCTTTTTTTTTCAGTGTGGGAATAAAATCAAGTTAAGTTATACATCAATCACAAACTTGATCATCCAATGTATAGTTTAAGCACGTTTGTGGATACTCGCTGTTTGTAAATGAGGCTCATTGTCCTGATTTTGTTACCTCAGAGGTCTCCAACAAAGAAATGTGGGAAACAGGCCAAACATTGCATTGTTTTATATACAATTCAACCATAATTTTGTTTATATTTTTGCACTAATGGATGAAAAATGCAGTTGTACAAAGTTTCTTACTTAGAAAGGCATTTTGTGACCCACACTTTGGGAACCACTGTCATTGACGTCCTTTGGAGTTTTAGTGTTTCCTGTTTTCTTCTGAAGTTCCTGCCACCGTGTGTCGGCTTTATATTGACTCCTGCACCTTGTCTTAATTAGTTTCACCTGTGCCTCGTTTGTCACACCTGTCTCTTGATTGGGTTCAGTGTATTTAGAGTCTGTGAGTCTTCTCTTCTTTGTCAGACTGTCGTCAAACTCTCCCTACGTCCTTGTGCTGTAACTTTTCTGTTTTATTTGGACGATTAAAAGTAGAGTTTTCCTTGTTTTGGTTGTAGTTAATTAAATCTTCAATGGTCCGCGTGTGGGACCTCTGTTTTTGTTTAATTCTCACACGTGGCACCTTGACTTCAGGAGTAACAGGACACGAAGGAACAAAAGAAACTTCCCTCGGTGTGTGTGCGAGCCTTACAACACTAATTTGTAAAGACCAAACAGTGCAACATTCACGGTCAATGCTGGGTATTGATTCGGAGGTCGGCTGGGAGAGTGAGCTTATTGCTGTTGTAAATCAGGAGCAGGATTTCACAAACAAAATAAGGAGACTAAATCTCAGAAGTAACTCCGAGACATACACAAAACATGAGCGAGAGTGACGTCGGAGTTCAAACAAGTTTGTCGTCAATAAAAAAAAAAAAGGTGAGACTGAGGTGAAGGGTGATGGGGCGGCCGACGAGAGCAGGTGGCCATCAGAGCAGGAATCATAACAGGTCCCGACCGTCTATCATGAGTTTTATTCCTCCATCTGTTGGTTTATCTATTCATCAACACCAATGATGGAGAAAAAAATGACCCGACTTTCAGTTATGGTTGGGTTTGAGATTTCATTCAGGTGATGTAAACAGGACGGACATTGATTTTTGAACTAACTAACTTGGACATAAAGGAAGAAAAAACATGTTTTTTTCATATATACAGTACAGGCCAAAAGTTTGGACACACATTCTCATTCGATGTATTTTCTTTATTTTCATGACTATTCACTGGACTGACTGACCTTACTTTCTTAAAGTAATAATAACCCCTTGTTTTTCTTTTGTTAGCTGATTGGTTCTTGCCATAATATGAATTTCAACATAACTCCACGTGTTCATTCATAGTTTTGATGCCTTCAGTGAGAATCTACGACATAAATAGTCACGAAAATAAAGAAAACGTGTCGAATGAGGTGTGTCCAAACTTTTGGCCTGTACTGTTATATCTCCCTCTCTAATAGCTGTCTAACAAGAACCTTAAATTTACCATCTCCACTACAGATAAACTGTCCAATGAAATAAATTCAAACACAAAAGTAGAGACTGTAATATTCCCAGAAACAACACATCACTCAGTCTTCACTTGTCCTTTATTCATCACGTTGCACAGCGGCGACACACACGGATGATAAATTCTCACAAATGGTCTTTTCTATCTCTCTAATGATCACCCGACAAGCAATCTGTTTTCTCAGTAACCTGAGGCTAACAAGTCCTGCCCCATTTAGTGTAAGATTGCTCGCCTGGAGCGGTGGCACCAGCAGCTCTCTGACCTGTGTGGGCTGAGATGTTTCAGCTGTCGTGCCTGGAGTGACTAACAAAACACCGGCTACAGCTGTTTCCCTCCTGCTTACTCACATGCTGAAGGTTATACTCTGACCTTAAAGGGATCAGCTATGGGATCATGTTTTCATGTACAGTCTGTAAATGGAAGCTAATGTTTGGGAATATTTCCTTAAGAGTATGAGGAATAGATACAATATCAAGTGGTTGCATCTACAAATATGTTAGTCCCAGAAAAATCAATGTTATTTGGATTTTATAAGCAACTCCCTGAAAATAGTCAAGGTGCTGACTGGCAAATCACTCCATATCTGTCTTTCTATTGTGTCAGATGCTGACTTTTTGAATGGCAGGGTAGAAAGAAAAGAAAAGGCTCATACAAGGTGCCACTGTAATGTTTTCAAAGGCACTTCAGTGTGTGATTTTGCCTCCCAAGAAGACAGTTTATCATGTTTTGATAGCCAACAGGACAGTTTGGTGTGTTTTGCCAACCGTGAGGGCAATTAAAAGCATATTTTGGCTCCTAAGAAGGCACTATAGCTTGTGTTTGGCTCCAAAGAGGGCACTTAATTGTACATGTTGGGCCCCATGAAGACACCTTTATCCATGTCTTGGTGCCCAAGATGACATTTATTGCATTGTGGCTCCAAGAAAGGCACTTAAGTTGGTATTGGCTTCCAAGAGAGCTAGAGAGGACTGTTTTAAAATGTTGTGATTAAACATAACACCATTGTGCTCCATTCAGTTTTAATGGTTAGTTTGAGGTTGATTCTCCTGACTGAAACCCTTGTTAAGTTTCCCTGACAATATGTCAAAGTTCTCTTCAGCACTTAAGTGTGCTGTTTGTTTTCTGAGTGAGCACTTGGATGCACTTTTTGGCCCCCAAAACGGCACTTGAGTGTGCAAGATTTTGTTTCAAAATCGGTACTTGAGCACACTGTGGCTCCCAGGAGGGCACTTTTCTGAGTTTTTGCTCCCAACAGAGATCTTTAAAGCTTATGTTTTGGCTCTCAAGGAACATTGGTGTGCATTTTGGCTACCAAGAGGGCTTTTTTTTTTTTTTTTCTCCTGTTTTGGCTCCTAAGTGGGGACTTTAGTGTGCCATTTTACCTGTCAAGACAGCAGTGTGCGTCTTGGCCATCAAGAGAGCACTTTCATGTTTGCATTACCTGCCAAGAGGGCACTTTGTCTTGTCTTTTAGCTCCAAAGGGGGCTCTTTAGTGCACATTTTGTCCCCCAAAAAGACACTTTTTTCCTATATTTTGGTTCCTGTGAGAGCACTGTAGCTTGTGTTTGCCTCCAAGAGGGCATTTTAGTGTATGTTTTGGCTCCCAAAAGGGCACTTAGTGCATGCTTTTCTACATTCAGGCCATGGTTGCTTGTGATTGCCCCCCCTCTGTGCACACCACTGGCAAGGAGTCTACAGGTTTGTGAATTTTAGAGCTCAATAAAAAAGAAAAATATTCATTGGACTCCAGCTGTTGGGTTGTTTTGCTTCGTGCTGGACTGAACTCACAAGCATGCAGTAAACATGCAGCAGAGTAGAGATAGAACAGACTTGACTCTGGTGTTCGTATGTTTTCCCACACTTGATGGATTATGGGTTTTGAATGGTGAATCGTGTGTTTCAAAGTAAATAAGAGAGCTTGCAACAACAAAAAAATAACCACATATATGTTTGAACAGAAGTTGAAAAAGTGCCAGTGCTCTTAAGAATGTCCAAGAAAGTATATATTGTTTTAAATATGGTTGCAAAGATTTGTTCATGGAGCACTAGTGCTTGGATTCATGCTGATATTTGTACACTATCCTGTTACCTTCTTTTTCCAAAGACTGTGATGTAAATACAGTGGAAGTTTTACCTCATTTGATCCTTTCATTTCTCCTGCTGAGCATTAATCCGTTGTCATCCCCCTGGTTTCAAGTGTGCATACAGGAGCTTATTTTCCATTTATAAATGCAAAGATTCCTGATGAAGATTTATGATGAGAGCTGCGATCACGAGTCCTTAATTGCACCGAGAAAGAAAGCAATATGGTGGCGTTGTGTGAGCGCAGCAGCAATCAATTATCGGGTTTTCCCTGAATAGCATTAATTGATGTGAAATTAGCATCCACGCCTTCAGCTCTGAGCTCATTATCCAGTGTTTACGTAGCAGGAATAAAAACTGGGAGTCGATTCATTTCAGCTGATTTCACAGTCCAAAAAACAGAGTCTCAAAAAAACAGGATGAAGAGAGCAGCTGAGTAATGATAGACTTCTCAAGTGTCCTGATTGTGAGACGGTTTGAGGGGTTAGTCATCGGGTGAGGCTTGTGAAACATTTCGTGTCATCTTTCAACAAAAAGAGGGGATGGAAAAGTCAGACTTGGGCATTGGAAGTGTTTTCCTTGATTTAGAGGAGCTTTAAAGGTGAAAGGATAATGAAAAGAAAAACGTCAAACGCAACTGGACCATCAGAACGAGAGAACGTGTCAACACTCTCAGAAAACACACTCAAAAGTCGACCTCCTCTTGGCAAGGAGAGCTCCAGCGGCACTTTTTTCCTCCGTGCGCTCGCTGGGCAGAACTGGGCTAACAAGAGGGTCAGTGGCAGTGATGGAGGAGACAGGCGACGGTAGCCCCTGAGGGACACATTACTCAGCGCTTTAATCGTTGCAATGATAATCATCTGTGGCAGGAACTGCAGGGGGGCAGTTAGGGCCTATTTGCAGCTCAGTCAAAGGCGCGCGCTCACGAATTAATGATGTTCTGTACCGACTGAAGGAGACGAGGAGGAGAACGAGGAGGAGGTGAAGGGGCAGACGGATCATAACCACCTTTTTGTCCTTGATGGTGACCATAGTGAAGAGTTTGATAGCATAGATGAAGTCATTAAAGTAAATTTAAATTATAAATCAATATATGACAGGCAGGTCTGACCTCAGGTTTAAAGGACAGTTCTTCACTTCCTTCATTAGCATTTCTATCACCTTAAACCTGCTTCTTATATATTCCTGCTGCATTTATTAGCCAACTTTTTATTTTTCTCATAAATAAAAAAACAACAACAGGACCTTCATGTTTATAAAAGTGCTGCTTCAGTTTCTTCACAAACTTAATAAACATACAAAATGACTCACGCTGCTGTAACTTATAATAGTATTCAGCACTGACACATCTACTCATCAAAGCAGTGTCACTTTCATAAATACAAATTATGATGAAAAACAACTCAACAACTCATTTTTCTAAGATGGAGACGGACTCACAACAGGCACAGATAATTTACAGATGCTAAAAACTCTGACAAACCCTCAGTGTTGGACAGTAACTTCAGCATAGATGGCAACTTTATTAGTTCAACTACACCAGGGGTGTCCAAACTAAGGCTCGGGGGCCAATTGTGGCCCTCTGTCTATTTTCATGCGGCCCTCAGCTGTCATTTTGATATGTGTACATATGTATATGTACTTAAATTAAGCATGTTCTGGCTGTGTTCATTTACAGTTTCCGTCAGATGCTTGAAAAAATCCTAAATATATCTGGTAGCATCTCACAAAAATTTGGACTGTGCATAGGCCACTTCTAAAAGGGAAAAAAAACACATGAGAGGACAAAAGACTGAATTTCAGTTATGAAATGGTGAAGAAAAGACAAAAATTGATGCATAAAATGGTTCAGAATGGAGGATCAGAATTATTTGGGGTTAAAAATGTTCTCACCACTGTCTCATAAACAAACGTGATAAGTTCCAGATCCTGATCCTGCCATAAAAAATAACATATTTTCCCCCGGTTTGGTTTTATCTCATAGGTCTGTGATAATAACACCAACATGTTTGACTAAACTTGGAGACAGTAATACGCAATAGTTTTCAAGTTGAGAACTCATTTGTTACTTTCACTGTTAATAAACATGTATGTAAGAACCGCCGGCCCTTGGTCATTCTCACAGTATGCATTATGGCCCTTTGGAAAAAAGTTTGGACACGTAGCGACTTGGTATAGCGTTGTTTTCAAAATCAAATAAAGTTTTAGTCGACGACTACTGTAAAATGAGTTGAACTGCTTGAAACAGAGATTTTTGTTGCACTCATCTTACATTTGCCAGGATCAGAAAGTGACACCTTTTCCAAAAGCTGACATGTCTGTGTAGAAGCAGAGAGTCTGTTGTATTATGATCACGTCACACAACAATCCTTGAGCTTTTGTCTGCGACTTCAGTGCATAAACAGGAACACATACACAATATTGTCTGCTTCACTGAGAAATGACAATATGTTCGTAAAACAATGGAGAAAAGGTCTAAGTTTCTGTCAACTCCCAAGACGTCGAACACAGATTTGATTCCCCAATATGCACAACCAGCAACTGAGCTACTTTTCAGCGGCTAACAACTCACATTACAAGAAATTAATTTGATAAAGCTTGAGAGTGTGGTGATAGTGGTGTTTGTTTGTGTCCATGTGTTTGTGTGTGGGCTCAAGGTTAAATATTTAAAGTGACACATATTGAAAGGTAGAATTGGAGAAACATGATACCTGTAAAACAGAACTTTGTACTTTTTGGTATTACTTTTAGCACTAGCTGGGAAATGGCTCATAAAAAGGGAGGAAACTGAAGTGTGAGCATAAAAACTTAAAATATCTTTATCTCACACTGTAGAATAAAATACAGTCAAGTATCGAAAGTTACAGCAATCTGGAAGAGAATGTGATAGTTTTACATGGATGTTCGATTTAAGAATTAAACCGTGATAGATGTAAACACTGAAAGTAAAATGAAACAGTTTACAGAATTTTGTACATTTTTTGGTAAAATGAATGCCTAAAGTCACTGTATATCTAATATAATTAGTAGATTACATCAACTGCGACCCTTCATACACTTAATTTTAAATGGTTTTTGTTAATAAAAGTTACTTTTACACACAAGTTTAAAGCACTGAGAGCAAAAACTGTTGTTTAATCAGAAACAAGTTTACATTTCCTTTTCTCTGTTCACTAAAAACTTCATTAGTCTTTGAAATTTATTGGGAATTAAGTTCTTATTATACTATATTACATATTACATACATACTATACAATGAAACTAAGCACTTAAAATGTGTGTTGATGGAGTTTCCTTCACTTTTGGTGCCAGCTTTAAGTCAAAACTCTGGGAAATGCATTTTTTAGTGGTGCTGCTTTAGTTTCCTGTATCAGAGCTGCAGATTGTTATAACTCTGTTAAGCTTAGATAAATACAAAATTTAGAATTGAACCAACCCCTTCAAGACGTCGGATTCTGTATCATGAAATAAATCCAGCGTAGTTTGTAACCTCCCTTTAAAGATTTGATCGAATGTGCGTCTAGAAAGTCATTCCTGAGACATTGAGCAAAACACATACTGTAACTTTTTATCAACCTAATAAAACTTCTGAGATGAGTTGTGTTTATCCCAAGTACTTTTTAACAGGCTTCATAAGTAGAGTTAAAATTGAGACATTTCATCCATTGCTGTTCTCAGGTCTTTCTCAGTTTCAGACTCTTAATCAACACGTCCCTTAAAAGGTTTTTTCATTGACCGAATGAAGCAAAAATCCATCAGTAGGATGATACTGACGTCCACTTCTGGGAAATAGTCTCCTTCTTCTTTCCAAGCAATTACTTTAATAGAGCTGTCCATGAAATGTGCTACTCTGACTAATCCCTACCTGCTGCTTATCAAAGCTTCTCTGTGCACTTTGCAGGATGAAAGTCCTTAACGGCGTCACTTTGAGAGGAACGAAATCTGTGCTTCTAGGTTTCACAGACAGATATCACTCTGACGACCTCTGGGGAAAATATCACTTTAGATTTTTTTTTCCCACTGATGTTTAAAGTAAGGCTTTAGCGTTTAATGGCGCTTTTCCACTATACAATTCCAGCCCTACTCAACTCGACTCTACACGGTTTGGTCAGTTTTTCCACCAGCCCGACTACAGACTCATGGTGGGTGTGGATCTTATAACACAGCTGCGCTAAAGTGCTGCGCAGAAGTGTGTGCATGTCATCTATAATGCGACACAAACATCATTTTGTAGTAACATATGTGCCACCGTGGTCTTTAAAGGAAAAAAAAAAGCTTTCAAAAGATTTCATTAAAGTAATACAGCGGGTCAATGTCGGGCGTCATGACAGCGGAGGTAAACAGCAGCCTTGTGCTGCTGCACGCGGAGGAAAAAGAAGGAGCTGCTTTGCATTAACTCTTCCCTGGATCCAGTGAGATCGGTTTAATTTTTGATTTTTGGGGCTGGTATACCAGAGATTTTTTTTATTGATCAATAATTCTTCTTTGAACTGGTTTTCCTGTCTGGTTCCCTGTGGATTAATGGACTGATTGGTGCGTAAAGACTCTCGTGGCAGACAGATCGCTCCTGTGCCGACGAACCTTGATTTAATCGTAAAGACTCTTTAAACCAAACTATCTTTGCTGTTAACTTCTTTGTCATTTAAAAAGGACTTTAAACTTATTTAGGAATCATGAAGGAGCATTTTAGGGCTGTATTTTGTGTTCATTCAGTCTGGTTCTGTGCCGTCGGGTTTAAATGTCATTAAAAACCCGTCGGTGAATTATTCGTTTGCCTCTTGTAAGTGATTTGTACAGAGTCAGAAAGTGAAGCTTCGGTGACGACATTCTCTGACCAATGAGTGGCCGGCAGTTTGTCCACGTCAACTTTTAGTATCGGCTCAGCTCGCTTGGAACCAGGGTAGAGCAGGTACTAAAAACTGCACCTGTGGAAACGCAACAAAACCGAGTAGAGTCGAGTAGAGTAGGGCCAGTGGAAAAGGGCCATTCGTTTCCTGCAATTGGAGCCACCTTCTGTGTTTGTTGAATCCCAACCGGGACAAGAACAGGGTTTAAGAAGAAGTGATAGGCTCTGCAAAAATCAACAAAGAAAAAGTTTGTCTGAACAGTAAACACTCCGCTAAGAGAATGGGAAGAACTGAATGTTCGCTCTCATGGTGTAAAGACAGTATGTATGGTATTTTCATTGTGACAGCAGTCAACCATTAACTTTCCCAGAGACCACTCTTCTTTATAAATGCTTTTATCCAGCTCATCTTTATAGACACTGTTAGAAGCTGAAGGCTGAGCTCTTTGCATTTCTCACATACCAGGATGTTGTTTCCTCGCTTTATGTCTGCCTCCGTTTGTCAGACAGTGAAATGTGTGAGCTTTTACTGTGATAAGATGTCTGAAAGCCTCTAAAGCAATTCACTGCGTAAGCACCTGATGCTTTCTAAATTAAAGGAGAGCGTCTCTCAGCCATTCTGGGCCGCCGGTGAAGATGAAGTGCTCAGTTTTAGTCTCTGTCCAGGATTGTTATTGGTGCAAAGGTATGAGGTTTATTATAGCCCTGACTCGGCAGTGGAGTTTGTAGATAGTGTATTGCTTTAGCTCCTCATTGTATTTGGAGTGAAACAGTATCTGCAGGTAAAGTGCTGACTCTCAGCTTTACAGCAAGTTTGTTTTCATGTCTGTGTACGATGAAGAGTGAGCTCTTTGAATATCTGAGCACATTCACAGAAGTACAGTTGTAAAGTCAGACTGTGTGAGTAATGTGCTACTGTTCACTGTGGGATGTAAGAGGAGGCTTTTTTGTTTGTTTTGTTTACACTCACCTGACGCTCAGTGAGGACACATCCTCACTGGCCATTCACACATTTTTCAAATCAGCCAATCACAGTGCAGCAATTCTTTCTGTAATGTTATAATACATTGTGTTTTTTTCCCTTTTCTTCTCTACTTTCTCTCACTACTTTGATTTGACGAGGAAAGGAAGTGTTCATGTATGACGTCGCTCTGTGGTTCATAATAAATGAGTGCGGCAGAGTCATGGTTGTTTTACTGTCTGCACGAAGGCCAAAAGCCGACTCAGCGAGTAAAACTGTTCTGTCATCACTCAAGAATAGTTATAAGCTATAAGTAAGTTTATGAAATGCAAATAAGAATTGTCATAAATCAGATAGCCACTACAATAATAATATTAAAATCAGTGCATTTAGAAAAGAAGACATGGTGAAGATGAGCTGCTGGAGTTACACTGAGTATCAGGATGGAGAAGAAAGGTGATGAAAATTTAGCTGACTATTTCACAAACTGCTGATCTACTAGGATTTTCACACACAACCATCTCGAAAGGTTTACAGACAGACATAAAGAGAGAATATCCAGGCAGAGGTCAGAGGAAAATGGATAGAGTTGAATCTCGCAGGATGAGATTTGCACAATATTAGTCGTAATGAAAATATCGCTTCTATGTCATGAAAAAATATTACGGAAATGCAGCTCATACGGAGCAAAATCTCTGCTGAGTGTTTCCAGCACCTTGTTGAATCTATGCCACCAAGAGGAAGAGGAAGTTTTGAAAGCAAACAGGGTCCAGCCTGGTGTCTACTGAAAAAACTTTATGAATCTTTTGAAGAAAGCTGCATATCTTGTCCTCAGTTTCCAGCCAGTCTCCCTCGCATGAATTAACTAACTCCTTCAAAGCTCATTTCTATTCAGTTCACTTCAGTTTTCAGTAGCAGGAAGCTGGAATTCAATATAAAACAGACGTGGATTAAATACAACATAACTGTATTTAGATGTAAACAAATGAATACAGCAGGTGAAGATGTCTTCATGTCTTTATCTTTGTTCAACTCAAATACTTCACCTCACTTTAACTCACCTTCTCCGTCTTATTTCTTGAACTCAGGAGAACGTTGACTGTTGTGTGGGGACGGCTCTGGATGTGATGATAAATAGGACGTGTCAAAACGCACAGGGAGCAGCTATATCGGCTCCATCCCGACTCCATCGTGTAATATTAAATCTGTCAGGCGTAATTGGTTTCCTACCAGAATAAAACATAAAACTGCAGGGAAGACACTGTTCCCAGCTCACCACCATCTGTGCTCTGCGATGAGACATTTAATGAATTATTAGGTCATAAAAACTGAATGTGTTTACAGTCAGAAATCCATACACCACCTTTAACTCCTGAATTACTCCTCTCCTATCCCACACCTTAACTCACCTGTGACACCTGCTGGCACCCTGCCTGCTCCCACCTCCACAGATTATAGCAACAAACGGTCATCCTGTACCTGCAGAGTGTTCCTCAGGAGCT
>RPOG01006355.1:0-24525 GCA_008086565.1 Thalassoma bifasciatum | reverse complement strand
TGTTCCAGTCACCAATGAAGTGAAAAAACCTTTTTTATCAGTATTTCAGAGAAATCTACAAACTTTTCCACTTGGTCACAAATGTCATTTGGGCTCCTCTGGCTGATGCAGTTTCCTGTTTCCTGTTTTATTCTCTTCACTTTAAAATAAAAGTCTAACGTTACGGTTGCACCACCCTGACATTTGACAAGGTGAAAATAACGGGACAAAAGTTTTTTACATTTCTCAACAGCTTTAAAATTCTTTTTATTTGCAAAGAATGTTTTATTTAAAAAGGTTGAAGCATAAAATAATGCCACTGTATTTTTAATTTCCATTTACAATAACTGACATTCAATTTTTAGAGTTTAATTACTGTGGATACTTGTCAGGAGCCAACGTGGTGGACTGTAAAACCCCGTTTGAGGAACAAAAACACAAAAAAACATGTTATATTTTAATAGTTTAAAGATGTGTTCAAATAACACAGGTTTCATAGAATAAAGAAATACATGTGATGAAATACTCAATTCATGATGGAAGGAAATATTGCACTCAGACACAAAAAAAGGGGACGTCACCTCATTGACCCAAATACAGTTGTTTTTACTGAAGTGGGTGTAATGTTGTGAAATTACCAAAAATGATTAGAGCAGTTTTTCTTTAGCCTCATGAGGGCTAAAAGAGAACACACACGTGCGCATGCGTACAACCACCCCCTATGATAATTACGGACATATTGAACTAATTTTTATTTTTCAGCTGTTACGAGCTCAACTAGGGGGAAACACCTGGATACGCCTGCTGAACTTTACATCCCCTCACACACACACACACACACACACACACACACACACACACACACACGCTTAGAACTGTACTCACCGGCGTCAGGTGAAGCAGGCTGTTCTGTTGTTGCCTGATCCGTTCTGCGCATGTGCGTGATGAAGTCGCTTCCGATTTTTTTTTTTTTTTTTTTTTAAATCATTATTATTTTTTAATAACATTAAGCATAAAAGTATAGTATACAGATAAACACCAAAAAAATATAATAGCCAAACAAAATGTCAAAATTTTTAGAAAAAGTCAAAACTCACTTGAGAAATTCTTGTTTTAAAATTTGAGAATACACTTATTTTGACTTTTCAGATTCTTGTTTTTAGATTTCTTGTCAAGTGTTATCATCTTGCTACATAGATATATAATCTGACTACTTTTAAGATATTTTCTCATTAAATTAAGTCTTTTTATTTCCCTTTTTTGAAGTGGTGAGTGCAGTTTCCATTCTAGCTGTGTTTGTAAATAAAAATAAAAAAGGAAAAAGATTCAAGTTTAGAAAATATTTTTAATTTATTGCAGAAAAAAAGGGTTATTAACACAGAGAGAAATCTTGGTAAAATGACATGGAGGGTACAGAGATGTATTTATATGCAACGAACTAAAAAAAAAAAAAAAAAGTTTGATTGTAAAAGTCTGAATGATGTAAGTAATAAAAATTTGACATTTCTGATAAAATAAAAATCTCCAGCTGTTTCAGATCTTTCTTGAGCCAAAGTGTTTGTGTTGAACAGATGATGAAATGTAACAAGAAGCATCAACAAAACGCGACTGAAACTTTTTCTCTTTGAAAAACCTCATGACCAGAGACAAACAATGAAATAATCGAGTGATTCAGTGAATAACATGGAAACACTAAAGCTCACAGTCAGATATATACACAACCATAGAAAAAGAATATCAGAGAATACAAAAAACAGGGAACATTTGACGATCCAAACTTTTGGGTTCGAGCTCTTGGTTTGTTTTTATTCCACTCTGAGAATCAGACACAGATGAAAAGTCTGTTAACGTCGACACTGATGCTCCTGCAGCTTCAGGTTGGAACCAAATGAAGGTTTAAAGTCAGAAATCACTGTGATATGAGTCTGAAAATAAGAAGGGAGAAAATGTTAAACATGAGTTAAATGATAAAACTTTATTTTTTAACACTTAAAAACAAAAAAAACCCACAACAAAGTTCATAATAGTTTGGATAATAAGGGGAATATCAGATCTTTGATGAGCAAATGAAATAGGAATAACTGTTTTTAGGGGAAATTCATCAAAAGCACAAAAGGTTTAATGAAGAACATTTTCAAATTCAAACCTGTCATAGTTAGTGACAATTTTGATTTAAGTAATTTCTCAGTTAAAACAAGCTTTTATTACTTATCACAAGGTTTTTAAGCTGCTGAGTCATTTGTTCAAAGCTTCATTTAATTCTGCAGCTTATTATGAGATACAAAACTTCTCAATGCAAAAAGTATAGTATGAGTTTTCCAGCTATTTTTAAGGTCTCTGTTATCTAGTTAAGCTCAAATCTAATGTCTTATTTCAAGATATCCTACCAAGACAATTTTCACTTCTACCATTGGCAGATTTTTTTGCTTATTACAAGCAAAAACATTTTTTAAACATAATTTTTTTAACTTATTTTTAAGGTGGCTTTTTTTCAGTGTATCAAAATGTCAATATAATGGCACTAGCATTTAGAAATATTAGAATATTTTTAACATATTGAGGAAATACATCTCAAATTTCTTATTTTTATTTTAAAAAATGCACTCATTAATGAGAATACACTGATTTTAAGGTATTTTCTGGGTTCATTGAAGTTAGATATTTGTTTTGGAAAGTCTTGGGAAGCCAAATGTTCTTGTTCTGATGGCAGATAATATTGTTTAGTTTAATCAAAATACCCCTGATTTTTGTTAAATAAAAAATAAAAAATATTTCTGCACCAAATGCCTGGTTGAAAAAGTGACACTATTTCATTTTGTTTTGCAATGCAGTAAAATTAAGAATTTTTGGGAAGAGCTTAAAAGAGAAACCTGTTTCTACGGATCCAGCACTTTTTATTTTAGGTTGATACTCTAAAAACAATATCTTTACAAAAACAGATCGGGTGATCATAGATATGTCTCTTACATACAAGAAGATCAATTGCTTTTTTCTGGAAAAAAACTGAATAAACTGAGCATTAAACACTGGGTTGGACAAATGATTCCAACACTTCTTCTAGAAAAAATGACTTTTATAAGAAAACAGGAAATGTTTGAAAAAATACGGGAACTGTTTATTATCTTTGTTAAAAACTTTGACATGCCAGATACTGAGTAAGGGGAAACTTGATTATATGGATATCTTTAAAAATAGCTCTTACGAACTTTAAATGTCCGTACTCATTTTTTTCTTTTTCTTTTTTTATCTTTTTCTTTTTTGACATGAATATAGCACTCAGTCTGAGAAGCGTTCTGTTGAATGTTTGTGGTGTCTTATTGTTTTGTATGGCATCACGTCTGTCTGTTCTGTGTTGTAAACATCTATAAATCTCAATATTGTTGGAAAAAAAAAATCTAGTTTTTGAAGTCTAGCTTTTTGAAGTGCACCTGACAAAAACAATGGAGTCAGATCAGCGTTCCGCTCGTTGACCCTTTGATTTTCTGTTTCTCCGCAGGGTGCAAAGGCGCTCATGGCTATCGCTTATGGTGCTATAACTCAGCCGGGCCTGCTTTCCCAGCAGTACCCCCCGCCCCTGCTGCCCAAGCCCGGAAAAGACAATGTTCGGCTTCAGAAGCTCCTCAAGAGATCGGCTAAGAAAAAGGCCTCGGCTCAGGCGTCGCAGTCCGCCGCACCTTTCCGCTCAAGCCTCTCCCCCGTGAACGAAGCGAGCCCCGACCTCGAGCACAGCGACCACTCCACGCCGCCCAAGACTCCAGAGACGCCTTTAGGGCTCTACAGCGTCCAGCCGCCGCCACGCTTCACAGTCAGGCCGCTGTACCAACATGTGGCGTCGCCTTACCCGCAGCGTGCAGCTTATGGCAGAACGGCGAGGTTCTCCCCTCAGACAGTGGCAGCCCCGTCCTACTCCTACTCACAAAATGTCACCACGCAGTCCTCGTATTCTGCGTCAGTTCACATTTCAGGAGTCTCACCAACTCCTGAGCCGGTCGCCCAGCCGCCAGTGCCTAAAATAACTCTGCCAGCTTTCCCTGCGCTCGAACCAGCAGTAGCAGCTTACGGCACGTACGGCGATCCGTCTGCTGGTCTGAGGCCTGTCACAGCTGTTGGGATCCCACAGCCAAAACCCATCAGTCCAGGTCCCGCTCCTTATCAAGCCACAGGGACCCCACCCTTTACCCGTCCTCTCACTGTGCTGACCCCGCTGAAATCCAAAAGTCCACGACCAACATTTAAAGCNATGAATTTTATATATCAGCCAATTCTTGAGGCTGCAATATCTGTATCGTATCAGAAGTGAAAAGGTTGAATAAGGATGCTACTGGTGAAAAATGCTATATAAATTAAGAATTATTATTATTATCATTACAATGTTTGATGTCTTACCAGATTTTCCGTTACTGAACTCTCCTCTGCCCTCGTCATCCACAGGAATCTTTTCGTATTTTCCGTGACCAGTGACGACAAACTTATACTTTTTACCAGATGTTGATGCCTAAAGAGAGAGAGAATTTTTTTTTTTTGTATAAGTCCCATGTTTTTCATCCTGGTACAAAAACACTATTAAATACACTTTCAACATGAATTATGTTTTGTTATAAAGTATTCTTGCACATGTGCGCTGACCTTTGCCCTCTGCTGATCTGAAGAGTCTCTGATTCCCTCCCACATGTTTTTCTTCTGCATCACGTCTCCGGGCTTCACATCCTGATGAACCAATCAATGATCAATATTCAATAAGAGCACAATCAGTATCCTCTAAAACATTGATTCCCAACCTGTGGTCCAGGGACCCAAGGTGGGCCGCAAAGCTATTGCAAGTGGGCCGCCAAATCATTTCCAATAAAGTATGATTTTATTGGAGTGTAATTAAATGAAGGTGCTAATAAACAGACTAATATTTAAAATTTCAAAATCAGCTAAGTTGTAAAGGAAATTAAAACGGTTCAGGTATTCATATATGAAAAAAAAAGGTCCTTTAGGAAGGCATATTATAGCCCAATATGTAACATGACCCTAAATATAATAATGTCCTGAAATGCAAGAAAATAAAATGTTGTACAACCCAAATTTTTTAAAAACTTGTTGAAAGTGTAACAAAAGTGCTGAGCCCCAATTTAAAAAAAAAAAAAAAAAAACTGACCCAAAATGGAATAAGTTGATATATTTTTGGCAAAAAATTGTTACGTTTTTGGCTTAGCATCTGTTATATTATTGACCAGTTATCACATTTTGGGTTTATTATATTTTTCATCATATTTTGGGTCGTTCTTACTTTCTGGGTTATTGTTACAAATGGAGTTTCTAAAAAGGCGTCACAAAGTCGCCGCACTTATTGGGTTGGAGATGGGCCTCAAACATTTTTGAGATTTAAAAGTGGGCCCTGAGTTGGAAAAGGTTGGGAACCACTGATCTAAAAGAAGCACCACAAATATTTCTCAATCTTTATACCGATAAGGTCTGGAGACGTCTTTATATTAGACAAAAATAAAAACACATATCTAGAAGTTTCTGCTGGATTCAGTTTCTCCACAAGAGGGAAACCTAACATCACAAACGTCTGAGCTGCACCTGAACGCATCACAGCTGAACAGAGTGAAGAACTGGAGGTGACTTACTGCCGGTCTGCCCGGCGACTGTCTGCCGCCATCGGTTGGACCTTTGACCCACTGAGTGATCCTGTTGGCCACGCCCACTTTCAACCCCTCTGTGTCCTGAATCAGAAAAACAAACAAAAAAAATGTTTTAGTCGTGTGTTTGGGGGTGTTTAAAGTCAGTTTTAACAGTTATAGGACTTTACATAGTGATGGAATAAACTAATTTAACTTCTACAAAAAGTGGTCATCTATAAGAGTGTTTCAATGGATCCATTTCTTCTGGAACTCGTACGACACAAAGTTTAAAGAGGGGGTTGCGTCTTTTTTTTTGTTTGTTTGTTAGTTTTTTAAACATGATTTCTAGCCAAAAAAAAATCTCAATTTTTCCTCTCTCAGGTTTTTTAGAATATCCTTTTTCAATCTCTTTCTGAAAGCTTTCTTAGCTGCTGTCTCTTTAAGACTCCCCCTTCCCTCTGATTGGCCAGAAGCCTGTCAAGGGGAAGTGACCTGAGCAGACCTTGGTGTTTGAGGTCTTGACCGTCCAAATGTGCAAAGTGTCATTAACTACAAGAGTGTTCAAATGCATCAAATTTTGTGGAACTGGTACAACGCAAAGTTTAAAGAGGGGGTTAATTTTTTTTCTTCTTTTTTTAAACATGATTTTCAGCCCAAAAAAATCTCTGTTTTTGTCTCTCTGGTGTTGTATAAAATCCTTATTTCAATCCCTGTCTGAAAACTTCAGTTAGCTGCTGTCTCTTTAAGGCTCCCCCCTTTCCTCTGATTGGCCATGGTATGTAAACTTTAAAGAGGGGGTTGAGTTTTTTTTTTTTTTTTTTTTTGATTTTTTAAAACATGATTTCTATTTATTTTTTGGACACTTTATTTCTCTGAGCGTGTTCTCGCCGTGCCCCCTCACCTTACAGCTCGCCCCCCTGCTGGGACTCTGGCTCCAGGCCTCTCCGGCCTCAAACATGTTTTTCTTGGAGGCGACGGCTTCAGGTGAGTTGGGCAGGTCGCTCAGTGATGCCTTCACTGTCCGAGACTCCTGGGACGTCTGCAGAGCAACAAGGACACAAAGTCAGAGTTTAATCACAGAACAAATGTTAGAACATGAGATTAATTTCTGATTTTTAACTTATTTTAGAATTGATAGTTAGTTAGTTAGTTAGTTAGTAGCTACATTTAGCTTAGCTACCCTCAGCTCGGTGCTTTGAGACGTGTCTGTAACGTTAGTGAATCCTGGCTGTGCTCCTGTTTTAGCCTTTAGCTCCTGTTTTAGCCTTTAGCTCCTGTTTTAGCCTTTAGCTCCTGTTTAAGCCTTTAGCTCCTGTTTTGGCCTTTAGCTCCTGTTTTAACCTTTAGCTCCTGTTTTAGCCTTTAGCTCCTGTTTTAGCCTTTAGCTCCTGTTTTAGCCTTTAGCTCCTGTTTAAGCCTTAAGCTACTGTTTTAGCCTTTAGCTCCTGTTTTATCCTTTAGCTCCTGTTTTAGCCTTTAGCTCCTGTTTTAGCCTTTAGCTCCTGTTTTAGCCTTTAGCTCCTGTTTAAGCCTTAAGCTACTGTTTTAGCCTTTAGCTCCTGTTTTTGCTTCTAGCCCCTGTTTAAGCCTTTAGCCCATGCTTTAGCATTTAGCTCCTGTTTTAGCCTTTAGCTCATGTTTAAGCCTTTAGCTCCTGTTTTAGCCTGTAGCTCCTTTTTAAGCCTTTAGCTCATGTTTAAGCCTTTAGCCCATGTTTTAGCCTTTATCTCATGTTTTAGCCTTTATCTCATGTTTTAGCCTTTAGCTCCAGTTTAAGCCTTTACCTACTATTTTAGCCTTTAGCTCCTGTTTAAACATTAGTTCCCGTTTTAGCCTTTAGCTCCTGTTTAAACATTAGTTCCTGTTTTAGCCTTTAGCTCCTGTTTTTGCTTCTAGCCCCTGTTTAAGCCTTTAGCCCATGCTTTAGCCTTTAGCTCATGTTTTAGCCTTTAGCCGGTGTTTTAGCCTTTAGCTCCTGATTTAGCCTTTACCTACTATTTTAGCCCTTAGCTCCTGTTTAAACATTAGTTCCTGTTTTAGCCTTTAGCTCCTGTTTTTGCTTCTAGCCCCTGTTTAAGCCTTTAGCCCATGCTTTAGCCTTTAGCTACTGTCTTAGCCTTTACTCATGTTTTAGCTTTTTTTGGGTTATTATTAACTTTTCGGCTCCTGTTTTAGCCTTTAGCTTATGTTTAAGCCTCAAGTTTTTGTTCAAGCCTCTAGCTCAGGTTTTAGCTTTTAGCTCGTGTTTAAGCATTTAGAAAATACATTTTTTGGCGTTCATAATCTCAATTTAAGCTGTGAATTATGATATTGCATTTATGTAGATATCAGACTTTTTGAGTTTACCCAAAAATTCCTCACAGTCCCTTTAAATCAGTTTTGGCAGCGCTGGACTTATAAACATTTAATCTAAGGATTTTTTTTTTTTTCTGTCTTTTTGTGACTAAATTTTATCATCAAACTTCACGCAAACAAAAACTGGATATTTATTAAACAGTTTGATTGAGTTTGATTTGTGTCATTTCTTGACTCCTGTGTTTTAAAAAGAGTTAAGTATAAATAATAAAAGTGTCTCCTTTGAAGAATACACGTTATAAAACCAGATGAATCAATAAGAGTCTTTGTGTCGACCTGAGGTCACTGAGCGGGTTGTTAATCAGCCTGGGAACGGCCTGAGGAGAGGAGTGAAAACAGCGGAAAGATAAAAATAAAGCGCCCTCGTATATTTGTCCGGCTGCCTGTGTCGTCCTGTCGTTGCCCAGGTGCTGCACAGATTTGTGAACGCAGCACAAAAAGGGTCAGAGCCGCTATGGATTAAAACAATGAGGGAGCAAAAGTTCAGACACGTGAAAATCTGGGATGTTTCAGCTTCTTTTGTCTGTTTTTACAGGAGGATGCTGCTGATTTTCACATGAAGTGACGTTTTTTAGAAGCTGCACTTCATTTTATTCCCAACAGTGTTTAACCCTGAGTGTTTTTGTGATGAGATGCCGACTTTAATATTTAACAAAGAATAAATTTGAGACCTAGACACAAAACAAGGTCGTCAGCTTGTTTTCTAACAAACTCCCCGACTTTTATTCCTCTGAGATACGAAAATCATTCATTATTCATTTTAAAATATCATAATAAAGTCGAAATATTTTGATTTTCATTCCTTGTGTGCAGCTTTAACACTGTTTCATGTTCGTTTCTGATGTTTGTGGCGTGAACTGACCTCCACGGCGTGCGCGTACTGCTCCATCTTGTCGTCGATTTTCGGCAGCAGAACGAGAGGCTGCGTCTTCTTGAAGCTGTTGCTGAGTCACACAAAACGAGAAACAACAAATTAGTCACCAAACACCAACAACAGACACTTTAAAGACACTTTTATGCCTCATTCAAACATATTTTCCCCCTTATTCCACTAAAAACAGAAAAATCAGACCTTTACTTAACATCTTTTGATAGTTTTAGTCGTTTCCTTTTCCTTCTTTGCTGTTCTTGTTACTGTCAGTCATGTTCGTTATCTGAAGGTTAAACTTTAATTTAAAATTTTAATATTTAAGGTTGTACCTCCGGCTCTCTCAAACATGAAAACATCTTCTCAGAAGTCTTGAAACTCGACAGAACTATCAGAGAAAAACCAGAAACTGAGCACAGAGCGACGTCTGCATCTGGACGGAGCTAAATCCAGGACGTAAATCACAGCAGAGGAGCAGAGTTGACCTTTGACCCTCTTCATCAGTGTTTACCTTCAGGATAAATGGACTGTGAGAAGCTGCAGTCGACTACTTTACGGTTAAGCTCAAATAAAATTTGACGCTCAATCAGTTTTCAACCCAGGAACTGATAAAACTTTGAGTTCAGTTACACAAAGCAAGAAGCTTTTTTCGGTGTTGGAGATGCTGTTGAGAGAATTAGAACAATTTCCGTTGACGTTTGTTTTATTTACCTTTTCTTCAGCGAGCGATTCAGAGACTCTGTTCTCTCTGTGATCTGAAAGAGAAAAATCAGAAACTTTAAAGTCTCAAAATATGAAGCCGCAGAGGAAGTGCAGTTCACTGAGCGTCCACTAGAGACTGAAGGCACTTTATCTCAGTTTTGTCTCAAATTAGGGAACTTAAGCACGTGTTTTGGTGCTGAGAGTAACTTCAGCATGTGTTTGACTCTCAGAAGGACATTTTTGCACATGTTTTGGCTCCTAAGAAGGCACTTACACCATGGTAATTACGAGGTGAATTTCCCTGAAAGCCTGACACGACACGTTCAGGGTTAGCTCTAAAACTTGCCTACTTTAAGCTTTATTCTACTTTCACTGCATCTAGGCATCTGAAATGAAAAGTATGTGTGAGTGGGTGGTTATTTGCTCATTGATGTCATTTTTTTTCAAAAACTTTGTCTCAACTGATCAACAAAATTCTGCATATTCCTGCTGTGACCATAGACTGTGTAATGAGTGGACGTAACGACGTTCGGCTCAAACTGAAGCCTCCAGTCCATGCTCCGCCCCCTGGTGTCTGGCTGCAGTATAGGTCATAAGCCCCGCCCCCTGGTGTCTGGCTGCAGGATAGGTCATAAGCCACGCCCCCTGGTGTCTGGCTGCAGTATAGGTCATAAGCCCCGCCCCCTGGTGTCTGGCTGCAGTATAGGTCATAAGCCCCGCCCCCTGGTGTCTGGCTGCAGTATAGGTCATAAGCCCCGCCCCCTGGTGTCTGGCTGCAGTATAGGTCATAAGCCCCGCCCCCTGGTGTCTGGCTGCAGTGTAGGTCATAAGCCCCGCCTCCCCATGTATTCTAGATATGAGCCGGGAAAACGTAAAAAAATTACGATACCTCGTAGAAACGTTTCTCTCATCCTTACACTAAGGTAGTATGATGATGTCATCTGGCTGCATGGTGTTCAGGTGTTTTTTTTCATGAGAAGTTAGTTTCTCATTAGTTATTGGACGTTAAAAACCGCGATATAAGTTTTGTTTTACGATAGTTGACAGCTGCCGTTCGTGAGTAGTTTTTATCGGGGATATAAGAAACTTCAGGAAAGAGCCAAAAGGAGACTAAACCTTCTGAAGAAGAAGAAATAAATATTTTTATTTCTCTTTTTTACTTGGCTCCACCGGAAATTCTCTACTGCGCAGACTCTGGCTGCACAATGGCGGCGAGAGAAACGGGGTTTTTGGCTTCAAAAATGTAGAACGGTGACAGGCGGAAGCACGCTGTCCATTCTATATACAGTTATTGATCCTTCCTCAAACCATAAAGACATGCTCCAAAATGCATCAAAGACACACCAGCAAACGTCAGTGCAGAGATTTTTTCTGCATCAACGCATCTCTGATAATTTTCACACTTTTCAGATTTTAACCTCATGGAGCAGTTTTACCTCCAGCTCAGTGAGGAAAAAGAAAAAACAGGAGGTGAACAGGTGCAAAACACACATGCAGTGGCATGCACGTCAAACATCGATGATTTAAAACGTGTTTAACCCTTAGATGCACACGTGGGGTCAAAAATGACCCCGCAGGATGTTGTTGTTCAAAATCTTTAAAACAAAGAGTTGTAATTTTTCTATATTCCAGGTATTCCTCAAAAAACACATTTGTGACATAAAGCCATTTGCATTTTTATTCAATTTTTTATTAATTTTAAGAAATTGCAGTTTTTGTATCACTACCCCACTCTTTCGCACGTGGGGTCAAAAATGACCCCAATTGAAATCAATGTGGTTTACAATAAACTGAGATGTTATTCTTCAAAATCTTCAAAACAAAGAGCTGTAAGTTTTTCATATTCAAGGTATTCCTTATAAAACATGTTTGTGACATGAGGCTATTTGCATTTTTATTTATTTTCTCATTAATTCTGAGAAATTTCGGTTTTTGTTTCACTTCCTCACTCTTCCACAAGTGGGTTAGAAGTGACTCCAATTGAAATCAATGCGTTTTTTTGCAATAAACTAAAGACATTTCTCTCATTTTGGTTAAGGTGATATATTTTGTTCAAACAAAAGTACAAACAAAAATTTCATTTTTGACATGCACATTTTTTAATTTCTCACTCACATTTTAGCACCTAACAATCAGGACTTGTTTTATGAGGAATACCTTGAATATGAAAAACTTACAGCTCTTTGTTTTGAAGATTTTGAAGAATAACATCTCAGTTTATTGTAAACTCCATTGATTTAAATTGGGTTCACTTTTGACCCCACGTGTGGAAGAGTGTGGGTACAAGTAGGTTGCGCATCCAAGGGTTAAATATAAAAGACTTAAAATCCAGAGAAATTTTAACCCTTTCGTTATTGTAACAGCAGATTGAAAACACATTTCTGCAGGAACTCACTCTGAACACACACACACACACACACACATGCAACTTACAAGCTGAGCCTGAACCCATCAGCTGTGAAAACAACACATTCAAACATGAGTTTATCACAGTTACAGATCTAAACTCTGCGTCAGAGTTAATGAGGGTCTGTACCTTGTGTGTGGGAGTTTTGGGGCTGAAGGGACCGAACGACTCGTCTCCATCACTGGACGAACTCAGAGTCTTCATCCTCTCTGCTGCCTCCATCCTCCTCCTCTCCATGTCCTCCTTCATCCGCCTCCTCTCCTCCTAAAACACAACAAATAATGAGTTTAAAACTGCAGAAATCATCTACTCATGGTTAACAACTTTAAAGTGGGGGTGCTGTGGGTTTTTGAGGCTTTAATCTGTCCCTCATGGGCCCCCGTAGTCGCTTTTCATGACTCACAGCTCATAAAATTCCCTTTTTTTCTGACACTTTTGATCTCAGAAACTGGATTTAACTCCAAAATTTGACTTCTTCTCTCAAATTATTCGCATTATGTTTCCATAATTTGACAAATATCTCATATTTGTCCACTTTGAATCACAAAATGTCAAAATTTTATCCAAAATTTTTCACTTAACTATCTCAGAATTTTGACTTTTTGTCTCATAATTCAGATTTTCTAGCACATTATTATTTTTCTCACACAGTTTGATCTCAGAAACTTGACTTTTTATCTCAAAATTTTATTCTTCATCTCATATTTTTGACTTTTGGTCTCAGAAACTAGATTTGAACCCCAAAATTGTACTTTTTTTCTCAAAATTTCAACTTTTTTCACCGATTATTCGACTTCTTTTCTCAATATTTTATTGTTGTGTTTCCATAATTGGACTTATCTTATATTTTTGGACTTTTGATCTCAAGATGTTGATGTTTCATCTCAATTTTTTCACTCTATTATCTCAAAATTTTGACTTTTTATAATATAATTCTGACTTTTTCGCCCAGATATTTATTCTTTCATCACATAATTTTGCTTTAATATGGGCCGAAAAATTTCTCAGCAAAGCCAAGTTTTAAATTTTTTAAATGGCAGAAATGAGCTTCCATAATAATGCCTCACGACATGCTTTAGTAGAAGTTTTATTTTTTGTTTTATTATTTTATCTTATGTGGACGACATAATAACATTGGACATACCAGATTCATTGTTGGAGTATTTTAGCACAGGTGCACATTATTTAATTTTAGCACATTTAATAATTAAAGTAGTGAGAGAAAGTAAGGAAGAAAAGGAAAATTTGAAAAAAACAAACAAAAAAAAAACAGTGTCTTAGAAAGGAAAAAGTGCATTTATCATGTGCACACAAATAGAAATTGTTTAAAAAAAAACTTCATTTATCTGTTGCTGTCTCTTTAAGGCTCCCGTGACACAAACCCCCTTCCATCTGATTGGCTGTACCTGTGGAGGCCTGTTGGAGGCAGAGCTTTTAGCAGACCCTGGTGTTTGAGGCCCCTCCTCTCACTGCCGTAATGTCAGTAACCCCCTCTTTAAACCATTGACTGTATACAGAATGGACAGCGTGCTTCCGCCTGTCACCGTTCTACGATTTTGAAGCCAAAAAACCCCGTTTCTCTAGCCGCCATTGTGCAGCCAGAGTCTGCGCAGTAGAGAATTTCCGGTGGAGCCAAGTAAAAAAGAGAAAAAAAATATTTATTTCTTCTTCTTCAGAAGGTTTAGTCTCCTTTTGGCTCTTTCCCGAAGTTTCTTATATCCCCGATAAAATCTACTCACGAACGGCAGCTGTCAACTATCGTAAAACGAAACTTATATCGCGGTTTTTAACGTCCAATAACTAATGAGAAACTAACTTCTCAGAAAAAAAAACACCTGAACACCATGCAACCATATGACATCATCATACCACCTTAGAGTAAAGATGAGAGAAACGTTTCTACGAGGTATCGTAATTTTTTTAAGTTTTCCGGACTCATATCTGGAATACATGGGGAGGCGGGGCTTATGACCTATACTGCAGCCAGACACCAGGGGGCGGGGCATCTGCTGGAGGCTTCAGTTTGAGCCGAACGTCGTTACGTCCACTCATTATACAGTCTATGCTTTAAACCAGTAGTCTCTGTTACCTCCTCTTTGACCAGGCGTTGCTGCTCCTCCTCCTGCCTGCGGCGCTCCTCCTCCGCCCGAACGTGGCGCCGCTCCTCTCTCCTCCTCTTCAGCTCCTCCAGCTCCTGCTCGGCCTCCACCTGTCGATGCTTCAGCTGCTCCAGCTCCTGACTCTCCTTCTGCTGGAGGCTGAAGCGGATCTTCTCCAAACGCTGCTCCGTCTCCAGGATCGCCTCCGACTCCTCTGGCTCCGAGTTTCTGCTGCAAAGATACGACGTTAAAGTTAAAGAACAACTGCTCCGTCTACGTTAAAGTGACCAAACTCTAAAAAAAAACAAAAAAGGGGACCTCGAAGAGATCCTGCAAAAATACCCAAAGATCCTAGAAGGGAACCTTTTCTATTATGTGAACATAAATAACATGAAGGAGCCCATTTCCACCAGTTTAAATCAAAAAATATAAAAAACCTGAATATACTGAGATTTCTTTTTCGCCCATATCAAGTCTAAATTGTGATATAAAAAGTTAAATGAATGCAAAAGAGACAATTATCTTGTAATTTGACTTTTCAATTTCAAAACTGAATACGTTGAGATTTTTTTTTTGCCAATATTAAGTCTAAATTTTGATAAAAGAACTAAAATTTATGCAAAAAATTGGACTATATCTCATAATTTCACTTTTCAATACCAATATTTTGACTTTATCTCAGAAATTGGACTTTTTACCTAGAAATCTTGCTTTTCATCTTGATATTTTTTCATGATTTAACTTTGTCATCCCAAAATTTCAACTTTTTATCCTAGAAGTTGGACTTTTTACCTGAATGGTTCAACTATATTTTCTCATAATTTGACTTTTTATTCCACAATTTCTGCTTTTTACTCCAAATTTTCACTTTCTCTTCTCATGATTTTGACTTTTTAACTCATGATTTTAACCAAAAAGTCAAAATTTTACATTTTCCCCCCAAATTTTTTCTTTTTTCTTTTTGTTTGACGTAAAAAAAATTTATATTTTCTTAAACTTTTAAATCCCACAATTGTGACTTTTTTTTTTCTAAAATATTTTCTTTTACTAAATCAGAATTATGATTTTTTTTATCTTTATATTTTGACATTGTTTTGTCATAATTTGACTTTTTGTTCAACAATTTCTACTTTTTATCTCAGAAATTTGACTAAGATTTGTCTGTAATTTCCACCTCAAACTCAAAATTTTGGGTTTTTTTTGCCCCATATATTTTTCTTTTACTATCTGAGAATTTTTATCTGTATTTTCTTCTTTATTCTGACTTATTATCTCAAAATCTGACAAAATTTCTTGGATTTCTTACTTTTTATGTCATAATTCTGACTCATTGTCTCAGATATTGGATTTTTTTAATATGTAATTTAATTGTTTTCCCCCTAAATTTTGACTTTTTATCTCATAATTTTGACTTTATATGGGCCAAAAAAAGATATCACAACCACGAGGAAAATACAGGTAATACATTATATCATACTGTATTTTAAAAATCCCCCCAGGACAGAATTTACCACAAAAAGGGGGAACATGAAAGGAGGAAAAAAAGAAAACTTTTCTCACCTGTTGGTGCGTTTCATCTTGCTCTTCGTGTGTGACATCACTTCCTCGTTGCTCGCTCTCCCGTTGCTGTTGTTGTGTTTCGGCTCCTGCTGGAGGAAAACTTTGGACGTGTAGGAAATTTTCATCTCTTTTCTTTTTTCCACCTGAAAAAAAAAAAAAAAGTTTGACTTGATGAAAATGAAGAACTTTAATTTATTCAGGAAGATTCTTAAAAACTGGAAACGTCTGAGTCTCTCACCTCAGTGTTTGGTCTTTGACTTTCCTCCTCCTCCTCCTCACGTTCCCTCCTCCTCTCTGTCTCCTCCTGCTCCTGTCTCTGGACTCTCGTAGCTGATGTGATGGAGGAAGTCTTTGTGGGCACAGTTTTCTTCATCCTCACCTCCTCCTCCTCCTCCTCCTCCTCTCCTCCCTGGCTCAGCTCCTGCAGACGCTGCTGCCTCCGTTTCTCCCTGCGCTGAGTCCAGTCGCTGAAACCTTCGTCCTCCTCCAGAGACGGGGAGCTGCTCGGCTTCAGGCCGCCGTCGTACCTGAGGAAAAGACGAAAAACAAAAGGGTTTTAGTCAACTTTGCTCTCTTTGTGCGAAGGTATGCCAAAAAAAATCATGAATTTGTTGTTCCAAGTCACGGGTTGTACCTCATCTGTTGTGCACATAAATGTGAATGGAGACGCACAGCAGTTAATAGGTCTCGCCAATGATCTAAATGGCTACAGCTGGCTTTGTGTGAAAGGTTGAGTGATTTATCTTTACTGTACAAGTGACAAATAAATGACTCTCAAATAGATTTTACACAAAACCAACGCTTACTAATAGCCAGTCAAGCAGGGAGCACTTGTTGTCTTTCACAAGCTGTCCTGGGATGAAAACTCAACAGAAAACGCAGCTAGAACCCTGTTGAAAACAAAGACTTGCAGCTTTGTCAGATTGACATTGAGGAGGAAATGCTTCAAGACTGTGAAGCTGCTGTTAATGTCATGTTTTTATCAGGATAAAGGCAGCTGACTTTACTTCTCTTCATTTTTTTATAACCGATTTTTGAACATCATTAACTTCTCAATGCTTCATGTCAGACATAAAACATCCACCACATCACTTCAACAACTTCTCATCTACATCTGAGTGAAATTTGAGCTTTTTAGGTAAAACTTTGTAGGAGTTAGAGAGTTTTTAGTCTCAGGTGACCAAACACCAACAGATGCGTCCTCATTTACAACAGTCTTGTCTGACGACTTTGCGCAAACAAAACCAGCTTCATCAGTGCTCAGTGTCCTCTTTGTAGTCAACTTTGCTTTCTCTGTTAAAAAAGTTCACTAAAAATTGTGAAATTATGGCTCCTGGTCTTGTTGCATACATGAATATGAATGATTATTCATGGCAAAAAAAAAGATATTTTTTCTATTGGTTACTGTACATGTGATTTGTTGTTGTTGTAGAAATCAGGCTCTCCTGGCATCAAATCTCTGTGTAGCGAGATGGAAACACTTCTGTCGTGTAGCCAGAAGTTTAAGAAAGTAAAATATGTCAAGTTTTGCCGGATTGACATTGAGGAGGAAATGCTCTAAGACTGTGAAGCTGCTGTTATTGATGAGAACGGACACGACAGACAGACAAACAACGGACTTTACAGGAGAAATTTCACCACTTGGAATAATTTGATGAAACAACACTTTTGATATGTTTGAACTCTGGATTCCTCTGGTGGAAAGGAGAGTGAATATTCAGGGTACGGGCGTCAGGATGTGACGTAATGACCCCAAACAGGTAGGACGTCCACGTTGTTGTGATCAAACTGTAAAACGACTCCAACGTTGCTGCTCGTAAAGACAAATTAGCTGCTGTGAGGTCATGCAGAGACTCCCATCATGCATTGGGGGCTGGAGCTGAGCGTCTTAATCATGTGGGGAATGTGGAGTGAATTCCTTTCTGCCAGCTCCTGGGAACAAAGCTCACTCTTTGATTTTTCTAAAACAGCGACAGGAACAACTGGGACACAAAAGACACAAGCTAAAAAAAAATTAAGAAAGCAAATCTGACAAAAACCTGATGAAGTTTCTCTGTAAGAAAAAAGTCTCAAACAAACCCCAGATATGAACATTTGACCTGATTTTACAGATTATTTTTCCAGCTGTGTGTGAGGAGAATCAAACGTTCATCAGCTGAAGTTTTCTCTTAACGACTTTGTGATGAATGAATCTAATCAGTGAGGAAATGTTTTTGTTTTATCCGCCTGAACTCAGCTCATTTATCAGACGTGTAACTAAGAAACAGAACAGATGCAGAAGACGATTGAGAACGATTCGATTATGTCTCTGTCTCTCTTCTAATTTTATTAATTCCTGTTTTTGTGGGTTTTAAGAGCTGGAAGCCCAAATTATGTAAAAATAAACAAATAAATACTTGAAATTGTTTAAATTGTGGGCCCTGAATCTATAATCTATGAAAGTTTAACTTTTTGAAAGGAAAGATGGAAATAAATAAACTTTTCCATGATGTTCTAATTTTTTGGAAAGGGTCTGTAAGTCAAACTTTTGAGGTAACAAAGTCAGAACTAGAAAAGCAATTTCTGAAGAAATTGCGCTGTGAATGCAGAAACTGAAGCAGCTCGCGCTGAACTGCTAATGCAGAATCCTGAATATGCTGAATGACTGAATTTATCTGACAATGGTTGGATGAATCTTGAAAAAGCTTGCGCTGAACTGCTGAATGCAAAATTTTGAAGGAGAAGTCACGAACATGAACATGAAGACTTGGCTGAAAGGATGTGAAATAATGTCCAAAATGAAAATATAGATGGATGAATTAAAGAATCATCTGAATTAAAGGAAATGGACGAATCACAATGAAAGAAATTTATATCACTAGAAAGTTTTTGTGTGTGTGTGTTTGTGTGTGTGTATGTGTGTATATGCTTGGTGTGCTGTGTGTTGGTCAGTGATGCAGATAAACACTTGAGTATCTTTCTTCATCATTGTTTTGATCTGTAGGTATAAACAGGTGTGTCAGATCACAGGTCTCCATGGTAACCTGCTCGTTAGGCTGTTTGAAGCTGCAGCTGTTTGATTTAACTGACAGACAGTTGATGAGGAGCTGGATTTGAGCCAGGGACAAGGGTGTGAATCTCCTTAGGCTGCGCAAAATCCTTATTGGCTAGCAGAAAAACAAAACTTCCATGAGATTCCCAAGGCTTAGGAGTATCTATTGATGTAAATTTCATGTCTGTGGAGCCACAGGTTTTTACCAGAAATGTGAGTTAAAAAAGTGTAACTTTTTCTTCATCTCTCGGAAAATCCCTTAAAAATTAACATTAGAGCAGATGGGGGCATTTGTCAGGTTTGCCCGACTGTTGGAGATCTACAAAGTTTGTTCTCTGTCCTTTTGGTGTCAAGGGTCATTAATCAGAAGCAGAACAAGATTAACTACGTTTTGTGCCCAAATTTGTGTATGTGGAGTGAAATTTGTGGCCCCTGGGCCTGTTTATCCAAAAAGTTTCCAGGTGATTTCTCTCCTGGTCCACACTCTAAAATTCAAATCCTCACTCTACAGTTTGAACATTCCACCACATACACACCAATGTTAAACTGCTGCAAGGGCTGATAAACTTCATGACCTTTGAAGGAGTTTTGTGAAGAAACCATAAATGCAAGAAAGAACCTGAAATGTACTGAAGAAAGCCAAATGATGGCTGAACATTTTGCCGGTTGAATGAAGTTTGTGGCTGAAAGTATGACTGAATGAGAAGGGTCTGAATGAGGCTGAAGAATTGGCCGAAATTTTCAAAATCTGAAAGTTTTACAGTCATTCTCTATGGAAGAAAAATCGCGAAAAAAGTGAAATATCTCGGAAAGTAAAGCTTAAACGGACAAACACAAACATAGGCGTCTCCGAATTAATGAGCTGAACGTTTTGAAGTTTGAATGGTGAAAATCGGTTGAAATTTGTTGAAGGAGAAGCGATTTGAAAAAGTGGGCGGAAGAATTTTGACACAGAAGAACATAAGCTGTGAATGCCTTGCTGCATTCACAGCAATAATGGGGAAAAAAAGACCAAATTATGAGACAAAAAGTCAAAATTGTGCTTTTTTTCTCAAAATTTCAACATGATAAAGGCACAAAGGATTCTCAACAAAGCCAATTTTTTTGATTTTCAAATTTTTCAGCTTGTTTTTGGGGAAAGGACAGGTAGGGATTCTTCTTTTTTGGGTTTTCAGAATAAGAAATCTGACCTCTGACCTCCTTCGAGAAGAGAGCTGATGAGATAAACTTAAATAAACAGCGTGACGTCGCGGCTGCTTTTGCACAGAAAGCTGTAAATTACAGGCTGCAGAGACGCTGCAGCTGAGAAGTGACGGAGGAGGAGGAGAAGGTGTTGGAGGTGTGAGCTGTTATTTGGATCTGGTAAATTAAAAGTCAGTGGCTGAAACACAAGCTCTGACACGGTGGCGGGTTTAACCCTGAAGACGTTTGGTAGTAAACATTCTTTGGAGGTTGAGTAATGAAAAGGCAGCTGTGTGTTCATCTTCAACACCAACATCACCACCACCGTGGGGGGGGGTATTTCCAGCTTCTCCCTGTGGAAACATTTGTGTCGTGTAAGCGGTCACGCATGAAACCTGTGAGAACGAGGAGGCGGAGGGAGAGAATCTACAGCTGGGAGAAAATGACGACCAACTCTTTAAAGTCATCACCAGAAAAAAAAACAACAACAACCACGCAGTCAGCAGCTCTCACAGGAAGTTATTGGTCACCCGGGAAAGGAGTGAATAATGTTCTGTAATTAATAACTTCCTGGTTTCCCATGAGCACATAGACGAGGAATTCAGCGACTGTTTGATGTCATATTTACCTCATTTTTGAGTCGCACAGTTTCAGACTTTTCACACCGTTTAACAGAGGTGGAAAAAAGTACATGGGTCAATGAGGTGACGTCTCTTTTTTTGTGTCTGAGTGCAATATTCCCTTCCATCATGAATTGAGTATTTCATCACATGTATTTCTTTATTCTATGAAACCTGTGTTATTTGAACACATCTTTAAACTATTAAAATATAACATGTTTTTTTGTGTTTTGGTTCCTCAAACCCCCAAAATGTCAGGTGGTGCAACCGTCCTGACAAGTATCCACAGTAATTAAACTCTAAAAATTGAATGTCAGTTATTGTAAATGGAAATTAAAAATACAGTGGCATTATTTTATGCTTGAACCTTTTTAAATAAAACATTCTTTGCAAATAAAAAGAATTTTAAAGCTGTTAAAAAATTATTTTCACCTTGTCAAATGTCAGGGTGGTGCAACCGAAACATTAGACTTTTATTTTAAAGTGAAGAGAATAAAACAGGAAACAGGAAACTGCATCAGCCAGAGGAGCCCAAATGACATTTGTGACCAAGTGGAAAAGTTTGTAGATTTCTCTGAAATACTGATAAAAAAGGTTTTTTCACTTCATTGGTGACTGGAACAATTTCCATGTCAGGTGGTACAACCAATGTAATAATGTGAAATGTTATTTTAACATCAAATTATTTATCTTATTCACAAATAAAAGAAATGAAACACACAAAATGAAAATGTATGAGTCACTACAGACACTTGAGAGATACTTGCCAATAATTTCACACAGAAAAAATAACAGGAACATATAAATATATTTTCATATATTTGGTTGCTCCACCTGACATTTTTGGGTGCTCAAATTAAAAATACTAAAAAATAATGAACCTAAAATCTTTGAAATGTTGGTCAACTACTGAAATCTGTTAGAAAACATAATTCTTCTCTTAGAAATATGTTTTTATCCATTTTCAAAGAACTTTTAAAAAATATGTTTTTAGACCCTCTTGTTGTCATTGACCCAAATATCTCCATTATCACAGAAAATACATTTGTAGCTCGCCTTCTTTGACGCCATGTTTATCTGCTGAAATACGCAATGCATTCTGGATGTTCCTTAATCCCAAGGGTGGTGTCGTAAAATCTCAGTATTGAGGGATTGGTTTTTACTTACACGCTCTCCTCTCCGGGCGTCTCGTGCTCAGGTGATGACTCTCCGGTCAGCGAGTCGCCATCCGTCCAGCGCGAAGCCTCACGGGCTCTTCGACGGCGCTCTCTCTCCACCTCCTCGGCATCTTCGACGCTCCTCTGAGCCGTCAGCCTGGAGAAAAAGAGAAGTAGAGATGTTTTAATTCACACAGGGAGAATAATGAAGTTAGTACATCACCGAAGAGTAACATGGTTATAGTGATGTTGTTGTTTCTGATGAGCCAGCAGGGGGCGACTGTTGAAATTCTGAGCCCCATTTCAATACCCTTTCATTTCCTCTCAGCAAATGCTGGGTGTTCTTGCAAGACAAACTTTTTGTCCCCAATTTTTTTAGATAAGAAGAAAAAAATTTAAAAAAAATCAAAAAGTCTGAATCAGACTCAATCAATTATTATCTGAAATTTGGGGATGAAGTGCCATCATTCTGAGAAAAAAGTAGAAATTTGAGGAGTGGAGGAAATACAACAACTGTATTTAAAACAAAAAAAAAAGTTAAAAACCGCCACTTGATAGAAGAAGAAGAAAAAACCAACAAGATAAAAAACTAGAGAGAAGGGGCTGTGTTACCTTGCAGCAAAGGCTAAATGTTGAAATGCTAAACCCCATTTCAACACTCTTGCATTTCCTTGCAGCAAAGGCTTAATGTTGAAATGCTGAGCACCATTTCAGCATTGAACACTTTCTTGCAGCAAATGCGGGATGTTGAAATGCTGAGCACTGCGTTTCACCACTCTTGCATTTCCTTGCAGTATAAGCTCAATGTTGAAATGCTAAACCCCATTTCAACACTCTTGCATTTCCTTGCAATGTTGAAATGCTAAATCCCATTTCAACACTCTTGCATTTCCTTGCAATGTTGAAATGCTAAATCCCATTTCAACATTCTTGCATTTCCTTGCAGCAAATGCTAAATGTTGAAATGCTAAACCCCATTTCAACACTCTTGCATTTCCTCGCAGAAAAGGCTAAATGTTGAAATGCTAAACCCCGTTTCAACACTCTTGCATTTCCTTGCAGAAAAGGCTAAATGTTGAAATGCTGAGCCCCATTTCAACACTCTTGCATTTCCTTGCAGCAAAGGCTTAATGTTGAAATGCTGAGCCCCATTTCAACACTCTTGCATTTCCTTGCAGTATAAGCTCAATGTTGAAATCCTGAGCCCCATTTCACTGCTTTTGCATTTCCTTTCAGCAAATGCTGGATGTTGAAATGCTGAGCACTGCGTTTCAACACTCTTGCATTTCCTTGCAGCGAAGGCTTAATGTTGAAATGCTAAACTCCATTTCAACACTCCTGCATTTCCTCGCAGAAAAGGCTAAATGATGAAATGCTAAACCCCGTTTCAACACTCTTGCATTTCCTTGCAGCAAAGGCTTAATGTTGAAATGCTGAGCACCATTTCAACACTCTTGCATTTCCTTGCAGTATAAGCTCAATGTTGAAATCCTGAGCCCCATTTCACTGCTTTTGCATTTCCTTTAAGCGAATGCAGGATGTTGAAATGCTGAGCCCCACATCTCAAAACCCTTCCAACTCCTTACAAGAAAAGCTCAATGTTGAAATGCTGAGCCCCACATCTCAATACTCTTACATTTCCTTTCAGGAAAAGCACAGTTATGAAATGCTGAGCCCCATTTCATACCCTTGCATTTCCTTGCAGCAAAGGCTCAAAGTTAAAATCCTGAGCCCAATTTCATCACTCTTGCATTTCCTTGCAGAGAATGCTGGATGTTGAAATGCTGATCATCACATTTGAATACTCCTGTATTTTCTTGCAGCAGAGGCTCATTGTTAAAATGCTGAGCCTAATTTCAACATTCTTGCCTTTTCTTGCAAGAAAGTGTTCAATGTTGAAATGCTGAGCCCCATTTCAACATTAAGCTCTTTCTTTCAGCAAATGCTTTATGTTGAAATGCTGAGCCCCATTTCAACATTAAGCTCTTCCTTGCAGCAAATGCTTAATGTTGAAATGCTGAGCCCCATTTCATCATTAAGCTCTTTCTTGCAGCAAATGCTTTATGTTGAAATGCTCAGCCCCATTTCAACATTAAGCTCTTTCTAGCAGCAAATGCTTTATGTTTAAATGCTGAGCCCCATTTCAACATTAAGCTCTTTCTTGCAGCAAATGCTTTATGTTGAAATGCTGAGCCCCATTTCAATATTAAGCTCTTTCTTGCAGCAAATGCTTAATGTTGAAATGCTGAGCCACAACCTTTAAGAGACGAGAGATAATTTATGACGCTGCCCATGAAACTGTCAAAGGAAAATAAAAATAATGTTAAGACGATTAAAACACGCTCAGCTAAAATCTCTTGTAAAAGCAAATTGATAAAAATGTGTTTTCAAAAGATTATTTTAAGACTTAAAATAAAAAGCAAACCCCCCAAAAGTCTGTAAAAGTCCAAAGTTAATGACATCATTCTTGAGTCAAACTGTAAAACGTTGTTTTCTGAGCTGGTCCTCCTCAAAGATTAAGTCTCTCATCTCTGGTGGTTGAGAAACAATAAAACTAAATAAGAACCAGTCGTCCCATATCACACACACACACACACACACACACACACACACACACACACACACACACACACACACACACACACACACACACACTCCTGACTCATCTCTGTTAGAGGAACATCTGTCAGGCCTCAGATGAAAAACAGCGCCGTGTGTTTACGTGCCGGATAAACACACTCGCTGTTCCCCTCGTGTGTCAGCGTCCATTACAAACAATGTGAATCTTTATTTATTCAGAAACCATGAACACGAAACGCTCACGCTTTGCTGCTTCAAACGGCTGAAAGCTGTGACTGCGCTCGGCTTTCTGATCACTTTCAGTGTTGTTACAGATTTCTCTTGTTTGTTTGGGGACATGAAACCAAGACACAAGCAGCAATCAGCTCAGAGT
>RPOG01006354.1:2412-14582 GCA_008086565.1 Thalassoma bifasciatum | reverse complement strand
TTTATCGTTTTCTGATCGAAATCGCAATTTCAAACATCGTGATCATGTGATCGCTAAAGCTGTGATTTTTTTTTTTGCTCCTGACTGATCCAGGATCTGTTGTGTCAGCTGTTTCACACACACACACACACACACACACACACACACACACACACACACACACACACACGTGTCTTGAGTGTAAGACTGTTGGGAAAAATATGTTTTTCCTTGGGATTGTTGAATTTTAAAAGTCCTATTTAGAAATAACTAGAAAAGGTATAAGACTGAAATTTTGAGAAAAGTCAAAATTTGACTATCTAAAATCTTCCTTGTAATGTTTTTTTTTCCTTTTGTGCTATAATTCTGTATTTATCTTGTATAATTTTGACTTAAATCTTAGAGTTTTGACTCTTTATATCAAAATTTCAATTTTTTATCTCAAACACTGCCTTTATTTCAAAACGTAGACTTTTGTCATCTTAAAGTTTTGACCTTAAATGAGAAAGTTTGGATTTTTTCACATAATCTCAAATTGATTTCTTAAACTCTGGAAGTTATTGACTTTTTGTCTTAGAACTTTGTCTTTATTGTCTTTATTGTCTTTATTGCTCAAAATTTGACCTTTTATTTGAACTTTGAACTGGACCTTTCATCTCAAAGTCGGAAACAATTCCGACCTTCAGTTTTTATTTTCATCCTCGCATTAGAATAGTAGCTTGTGATGTTTCAATGGTTTGATGCAATGTTACTGTACATTGTGAAAACTTCACTAAAATTTGATTTAAAGAAAATTGTGAATCGATTTGAAATCGCTATATCTGCCAGAAAAATCGCAATTAGATTTTTTTCTAAAACCGTTTAGCCCTATTGATAACTGACAGTGAGCTCAAATTAATTATCCCCACTTTCCACATCCTGTTGTATTATGATGCTTTTATTTCTTCGAAAAATGCTTAGTTTTCTGTGATCCCCGAGTCATACTGTATCGTATCAATATCTAGATATCTAGCATTAATATTGAGACATGAAATTTTGTCCACATCGTTCAGCCCTAGTTTCTATTACGATCAAAAAAACATTAAACCAACAATACATAATTTTATGCATAGACTGTATACTACATGGACGTATTCTGATCCTGATGTTAATGAACTGTTTCTGCAGCAGCTTTTTGAAGCCCATTGTAATCTGGAAACACATTGGAATTACTGAACTTAACCTTACTTTGTTGAAGAAGTGTGTGGTGAAGAGGCAGGCTTTGAACCCCCTCACTAACAATTAAATCAGCTGTATCTGCAATTTAACAAACTGGTAGTTATCTTACAATATTCTGAACTAATAAGTTAATGTATCTCCCGTGTAGTGTGCTATGATAGAAATGAACTATTCAGACTGAAGTTTGTAAAATACTGTTGAGTTTTGATGCAAAATAGTCTTTTTTTTTTTTTTTTTTTGTGCTTGTGTGCATTCATGCTCTGTTACTTCAAGAGCCAGCCTCAAGTGGATAATTGATGAACTGCAGTATTTTAAGCACCTCTGTCTTGGCTTCATTTCTTGCAGCCAGACGTTGCTGATCGGTGAATGTGAAATGTGGTTGTGAAGACTGACTGGAAATAAAAAAACAGAAAAAAAAGCTCTGGACAATAAGGCATTTTGTGGAAAATGACTTCAACTCCCAGGAAATACGTCACTTCCTACAGGTTGCTCTCACAACATGATGACGTTTATTTTTATGTAGGAAGGGCTGCAAATACCCATGATGCTGTTTATTAAGATTTTTGTTATGTGCCCTTTATTTCATATTTTTACAAGCCATTTTATTTTTACAAAGAGTGAAGAAAAATCACTCTCTTGAACATGGGGAGTTGTAACCTAACTTTCCAAATTTAATAAGAAAATTGAATAATCAAACCATCTTATCTTGTTAAAAATCCACTGCCAATCAAAAATGAACATGAAAATTGTGGCCCTTGCACTAAATTGAGTTCTTAAGGGTAAAAAATAGACTGAAGTGAGCACAAAAACCTGATTTAAAAGAGATTCGACAAACATCTACATGGATGAGCTCTAGCTGTACCCTGTAGATTTATTTCATATGGTGCATTAAATAGGAACTTAGTACATACTTGTTTTATAGTACATACCCTTCTAATGCAGCCTGTTATCATCTCAGTAGCGTATCATTAAATGATGGCTCTTCATAAAATACATTCTGGATGTGTCAGTCAGTGTTGACAGATGTTGTTCAGAGATAGTGAGGATCAGATAGGATGTTGCGTTTGTCTTCTACATTGAATTTTTTATTTTTATTTTACAGAAAACTAATCTGCTTGATTTGCCCGCAATTTACTGTGGGCTGTGGATTATTCTTATTCTTGATTTTCTGCAGGAAGGCTTTTGGAAGAAAGATGTTAATGCTTAAAATGAAAATCCTAACTTGAACTAGTTGAGAGTAATTCAGTGAAAGCCTGAGGAAGAGGCTTGGAGGCTGTTTAAACAGAGCTCCGGCTAAAGCAGGAAGTACCCGTGGGATCTCTTTATTTCTTATCATCTGTGTACATAAACGAGAGACTTTCAGCCAGGAAACCTGCCTGTCAGCAGATACACCAGGCTCTGAGCGTGGTGCAGGCAGGCGGGTGTGATCCTTGTGTCTGTGCATGTATTTGCATGCTTTTTATGTGTGGGTGTGTGTTTGTGTACAGGCTTGTTCCCTGTCTGATGTGGGCGTGAAGACGTCGGTGATGATGCAAGCTGTGCTGGTCTACTGCTGTATGAGCATTTTTATATCTATGCTCCAGAGGTAGGCTAATAAGAGGTACATCTCAGGGGATGTTAAGACCGAGCATCCAGTTACTGTGACTCATCAAGCTGACGTGATGATACCATGTAGAAATGCATGACCATGAAGTAATTGTATGAGTCTGAACTTATCACTGATAAAGATGGTGTTATTGGAGAGACAGAAACAAATGGTTGGTGGGTTGTGGAAAAGTGGCAGGCGTGTTGGAGACAAAGATAAAGGAAAAGATAAAGAAATAACTGGGAGCAGAAACAGGATAAAGGAGGAAAGATTGAGCAGGAGAGGAGACCTATAAGGGCAGCAAGCCCCCCCCCCCGCCCCGCCCCCAGTTTGTTACAGACGGGTTGTTTAGTTTGGCCTTCTCTGAACAACTGGAACAATATTCCTGTTAGAAGACGGATGGAGGGAGGGTGAGGAACAGTTCACCTGAAAAAACTATGAGAACTCAGCTTCATGGGACATTTTTGGCAAAGCTCTGCTTTGTTGCAGTGCACTAAGGAGAGCTGTTTTTGTCTCTGAAACATTTGCAGGCTGTGTTCTCAGTACTGTTTGAATCAAGTGCTTGATTGTTTCATGAAAAGTTGAGCTGAAAGAAACATTTTTTTCTATTTTAGAGATTTTTTCTAAGTCAGTTAAATATCTGCCTGCCTTAATTTGGGGCTGGTTTCCGTGTGATTACTCTGAGTGTTTGTATGTGTATCCTTTCTAAATAGGGAGATACTACAGAATATATTTGCCTTACTCCACTCACTTTGAGAGCAGTCCTTGGATGTAATGAGCCTGGTCGCTTTCCAAGTCCAGCCATGTTTATTTATAGTGCAGGAAAGGCTATTTGTGTCAGGAGGAAATGTTGCACCACAGCTATTTTTTACTGGATTTTTTTTGCACCCATAAATGTCCAAGGGCTGTATTTCTGCACCAGTCCTCAAGCTTTTAAATAAGCGCATCAATGAAAATAAGTCATTGAATCAGCCTATAAAAAATCCTGTAGACTGTATCATGTAGCAATGCCTGGACTCACGTCTAAACTGTGGCTTTATTTTGAAAAGTTTAAGGGGTGATGTCACAGAATCAATGGTTCAGCACACGGCTCCTAAAGTCATGGTGGTCTCCAAAGCATTTCAGCTGTTTATGAGGGGAGCTGTAGAAAAGCACTAAATTAAGAGATAATTAAAGAGGTCAAAAGGTTAAGTGGACTGATGTAAGTTTTTAAAGTAGCAGAACTCAGGGAAGATCTACCATGTGATTGGAAATGGGTTTCTCTTTTGTTTTTCCCTGTGAAAAGGGGGAGTTAAGTGGCTGAGAAACAGAGCACTTTTGAATGATAACATGACATCTTTAGATTTTCAGTTGAAAAATGAAGCTTCAAAATCTTTGGCAAAGGAAACTTTCAAGTGGTGTTCAAGTGTTCCGTCAAATACTCGAAGATTGAGACATGAGAATGGGCCTCATTTGGCAAAAGGCGCATTTCTTTCCAAGAGACTGGTCTGTACTTCTTTGCTTTCAAAGAACAATTGAAATAAGTGGTTAGAGAGAAATTCTTAGTATTGATTAGAGATTGGTCGTTCTTCTAGAGCAGCACAAAATCATTCAAAATGGTGCAGCACTGTGAGGTTCAGAGCTGGACAGAAAAAACACAAACTCCTGCAAAAAGGTTTCCAAAAGTATGAGCACGATCAAGCGCAAACTTAAGCTCAACTTGGTAAAACTAGACTATCCATACCAGAGTCGCAAAATTCCAGGAATTTTCAGTTTTCAACTCTCCATGGGAACTTTATATATTGGTAAAAAAAATACAGTTTTGGAAATAAGAACTGAAAATAACAGCATGAAAGCAACAGCATAACATTTTTTTTGTAACTTGTGACAGCGTTTTGCCAATTCTAGTCACTTTTCATTCCTCTTTGCCACTTTTAGATCATTTTTTGCTTCTTTCAAACTAGTTTCCAGAATCGTTTCTATTTTCTTGCAAATTTTTGCCAATTGTAGGTATGTTTTGCAACTTTTGGAACTTTTTTTTTTGCTATCTTTGGCTATTTCCCAATTTTCTGTCAATTTTTGCTGCTTTGTGACTATTTTAGCCACTTTTAACTTATTTGTATTGCTACTTCTTGCTGTTTTTGCCACTCTTCTAGAGCATAAAACACTAATGAAAAAAATGTATCTGGTATTATGATATATTTGAGGTTAAAGAAATATTGCACTTTCTGCGATTAGATTATTGCAGGAGGTCATATGGTGATTTAATCCTATTTGTGATTAATTACCCAGCTCTACTTGTGTCTAGTCTTGATAAACTTGAATGAATCAAAGCTCCAGCAAACCTCTGAGTTCTTAAAGACACAATGCAAACCACTGCCCCCCCTCACCTCACCTCACAGTGTTTTACAGTCAGAACAGTTCCTCCATTGTTTGTATAAATGTATTCACCTCTGAGAAATAAAACGAAGCCTCATAATAACACAGCTGTGCTATAAAATAAATTAACATGGTAACTGCTTTGTGATTCTTTTGATATCTAATCTCCTTTACTGTCTCTGTGGGTAAATCCGTAGCCAAAAGCACCCTTGGCAGGGACTGGGTGTGGTAGGGGTGCCTTTCAGGTTGGCGGTTTTTAGTGTTTGTAAAGGGGAGCTCTGCACATTAAAGCATGTTTACACGTCTCATGGAGCTCTGCTGCATATGTGACCAAAGCTGTTTACAGAAAATCCTCTCACAGCCCCAGAGGAAGAGATATTACCCCACGTTTAGTCACTGTGTGGCTCTTTGGAGCTGAAGAGAGACAGACTCGTTGTTGACTGAGACCAACATTGTTTCTGGAGTGTGATTCTACATGAGTAGAGTCCTTGTACGCTCTAGGTTGTGCATCATAGTAAACACATGGCAGCATCTTTTATAATGAGAGCAACCATCTGGTCTTTGTTTAACATTTGTCTACTAACTCTCTTATTCTGGGTTTTACTTTCAGAATCCAACAAACTATTGTGTACTGCATGTGTGTGTTTGTGTGTGTGCATGTGTGTGTTTGTGGCAGAGCACACAGGGGCAGTAAGCGGTTTCAGCTGTGGCCTGAGAGAAAGGAAGTATTGTTTGAAGACATTTGAGCATCTGCTTTGTTGCAGATAAGAGGTTTGAAGTTAACAGCCGCTGCTGATCAAAGGGAAGAGATATTATAGAAGCACCACTCTCTGACCTTCACTCTTTCTTTTCCTTTTTCTCCTGTGCATCGTTCCCTTTCATACCCTCTACTTCACTTCCTGTCTCCTCCATCTCTCAAAGAATAGACGAACACGTAATGGGGTTATTCCCCTCTGGAATTCAGTCTACGTTGCTTGTGTTTTCCTGCCTCCCAGCTAACCTACTTTTTCATTCTGCATTGATTGAGCTTTATCTTTGATCTGTGTGTGTAATCCCTATAGGAACATGTTCCTCTCATTTACAACAGTGTGTATCGAGTGAATAGGTACAGTGGGTATTGCAATCTCAAACATTTCTATCCTTTTTTTTTGTTTTATTAAGCTTGGTGTTTCTGAACTAAAATTGACAGCATGGTTTTTTAAAATCTCAGTTTGTTATTCTGCCAGTTTCTGTGCATTATCTACAACTTTAAGTTTAATTTCTCACCTTTCTGTTCCACTCTGTTTATCTGTCCAACACTTCAACCCAGAGCTTGACTTCCTGTCAATTACCGTGCGGAGCAGTGTGAAATTTATTTAAGATCCTTTTCATCCCCTGAGTCTGATTCCCTGAGACTCCAGCAGGTCAAGTTTCCCTATTACAACACTTAAATCCATCAGATGGCATGTGGAGAAGTGGTTATTAAAATGATGATTGCCCTGCTGTTGCTTTAAACAATTGTTTCTAATTTCAAGATTTCCTGGGAAAGGAGTTACCAAACATGTGTTTCCTTTTTTAGCATCACCTGAGTTTAAAAAGGGCACAGATGCAGCTCATTACCAGAGAAATTAGCCAAAAAGCCTCCAGTGATCTTTGCGTAAGAAAACAGAAAAAGGTTTACAACCCCATTTGTGGAGCTTTGCTACCAAGAAACAGAAGTTTATGATTTTAGAATCCTTTAAAATTAATCAAATCAATCAAGCCTGGAAAAGGAAGTTTGGCCCGCCTTTTTGTCATATGTATCTTGTGTTTTTCTTGTGGATTTATCCTTGTTTTTTGTGTCATTTGTTATTTATCTGATCATTAGTTTATTCATAGTGATCTCTGTCTCCTTGTGTTTTCTGTTCACTTTAAACTTGCTCCCTGTGAGTCTGGTTTAGTTTTACTCCTTGTCTTGATTCCCCTTCACAAGTTTCACCCATGTTTTGTTTCACACCTGTGTTGATTGACTTTTTGTCTATTTAGTTATTTTAGCTCCTGTTTCAGTCAGGGTTTTGGTTTTCCTTTGTGGCGATGGACTTATGAATTTGTTTCATGTGTTTGGAGTGAAAGGTTTTGTGTATTAAATACATTTTGATTAAAAACTGAACCTGGGCCCCTCCACTCCCTTGTTTTTCTGCTTTATCATGCAGATCTTCTGCCTTGGGAGTCCACAAAGAGGCCAGTCCAAACCGAACAGAAGAATACCAATAAAGATCTAAGTTACTTAATTTAGCTGATCAGTAGAAAATAAGACTACCACTGTGCACATGTTGCTGTGTTTTTAAAGGAAGCTGTCAACAAAGAAACGTGGAGAACTGATCAGATATTTTCTGTTCATAGTTTTCTATTAATTTTAATCCCTCCTTTTGTTTGTATGTCAAAGGGGCTGTGAGGACTTTCTAAGTGGTCTTGAAAAAGTCTCATATTTAGATAAATTCCTGATGATAATTCACAATTTAATATAAGATTATCAGCACCAATATAGGTTATTTCTAAATGCTGTTTCTCAGCTAGCTGATTCGGTTAGGCTGGACCAGGTTGATTTACATTGAAGACTCCATGACAACACCACACCAGCTGATGAAGTTTAGCAGTGAGAGAAGAGATCTGGGTTTCTCTCTGCTGAAAACAATTTATTAAATAGTGATGGTGAAACAGGCGCCGATCTGTATGACAGAAAGGGGGCAGAAGAAAGCTAAATGAGAGAGTGATAGAGTACGGCTTAAAACACAGGCTCATCTGTTTGTGCTAATGTTCATTCCAACCCACATGCAGCAGTTATGCTGCAGTGATCTGTTCAAACCAAACCAATAAAATGAAGAGCCAGGTTATGTTTACTCTGCTTGGTGAGGTTGGAGTTGGTAGATGAGCACTAGTAGGACAAAACCAGGGCTCATTAATGTTACAGTCATGTTTCAATGCTACAGGCTGTTGGTAACACTAAATGTAGCCCACTACATGCTACAAATTTAAAAAGTTTGCTTGTTTTCCAGTTTCAAACAACAGTGCTATGTAACTGTTAATAAATGCATTTACTCTTGTTGTAGCCCGTAAAGAGTTGTTGTGAACAAAGGAAAGTAGTGCTAAAGGGAAGATCCAATCTACAGTCATTTTTCAGAACAAATTCACGAGTCATTTCATCACAACATGCTACAACCCACCTCAAACAGATAGTCCTCACAGTCTCTTTCACAACAATAAATGAAATTTACCATCGTATACGCATCTTGTATTCACATAAATTTCAGAGGACATTTCATCATCCCCACTTTGGGAACAACTGCTGTAGATAATGAAATCTCCAAACTCTTTACATGTTTATTATCAAACTGTTTCCTCGCTCAGTCTCTTACACAGTGGGGAACCTCCTCCCATCTTACCTACAGAGAGAGAGTTCCCTTTGTATACCCAGTCCTGCTGCTTACATTTTGGAAAGTAAACTCATAGAGATGCCCTTCAGCTTTTTTCAGCACAGATTTTAAAACTTGATGTAACATTGTGTATCTTTAAATTTTAAGTCTCGCTCTGTTTTTGTTATTCAGAACGACATGGCAAAAGCAAACGAGACTCCCCCCGACATTTAAAGCGTACAATCAGCTTTTAATCTGTGGCCAAACAAAGATTATACTTCATCCGCACTGGACAGAGATGTTAAAGATTTCAAAAGTAAATGTTTTTCTCTTAAACTCCTCATGCTTAGCCGCNAGAAAACACTCAGACCAGGCCTGTTGATGCAGAAACCATTGGGTTAACAAACAGTCACTTGATGAGCGTCTGTTTGCTTTGTGTTTATTCTGAAACTGTAGAAATGACTGGCTGTTTGAGGTTTTGGTTTCAAAATTTGTTCCCACAACTTCACAAGCAGAGAAAAACACCTGTGGGACATATGAGAAGAGAAGAAATACTTAGATAAGAGAAATGCATCAGAGTTCAGGTCTATAAAAGTCCAATAAATGTCTGGTTTTTTTTTTATTTCCAGCCTTTACAACTCTTTTCCCTTCGTCTCTACTTCTCCTGCTCCTTGTTCTGTGGTCCTGGATAAACAGGAAACACTTAATGTTATCAGTCGCCTCTTTGTGTGTCTTAATGAGTGTTGGGCTAAAGCAGAGAAGGAACAAACACTACCGTCCACACCCTGATCCCACTGTAAACACACTTATCACAGCACAAGAAACAGATAGAGAGAGAGAAAATCTGAAAGTGGCACAGGGAGCAGAGCGGGCAGGAGAGGACAGAGGACAATCAGGGGAACAGCACTGAGAGTACAACAGGAAGTTTCTTCTCACTTCCTGGTGGCACACTTAGGAGAGACAAGTTACCAAAATAGCCCTAAACACTCTCCTCACATAGTTTAGGAAAAGGGTGGAAAGGTCTGATTTTAGATCAAGATAATTCTGCAATTTGTGACAAAAACATGCAGCCACAACTGTTCCTGTCCCAAAACTTTGTTGCAGTTATTCCTAACCCTGCGTCACGAAGGCCGAGTCATTGTGTGTCTGCACACAGAGCTCTATCTGTGTCACAGTGGGAGTGGGGAGCTTGAGAAAGACCCCAACTGTGGCTTTACCGGTTTAGTATCCCAGGATTAGTGACCTGTGACTTCTTGCTGGTGAAACTAATGTGGGCTTAACCCGTTCCTCCCAGTGCCAGCTAATGTAGGCTAATACCTCAGAGTTTTCATGAAAGCAGATATTGTTTGGAGACAGGTGGAGATGGAGTTGAGTTTAAATAAAATGTGCTCTGTTTTTAGGTCTTAATTGCCTTTAACTCCATAATTTGTAGTAAGTGCCAAAAACTGGAATCCAAGCATTTGTCTCTCTTTTGTTTTTAAACAAGTCTTGTCAGAGTCAATATGAGCCACATTAAGCTGAAAAGTCCAGAAAAATGTCTTATTTCAAGATATCAAAAGATAAACTATGATGGGTCAATTGCTTCAATGAGTAATTTTGTATTCTAATATCCTGAATTCAGACATTTGTATGGATACAGGTGTTACTAGTGCTGATTTCTCTCTTGGAGCTCATACAAAAAGTGACACCTGATTACTGATGTAATCATCTCTTTGATCAGATATTTTCCCTCCTGTTGCACTTGAGAGCTTTTCTGTCTCTGATCAGGACAGACTGCACATCTTTGCCTCTTTTTTTAAAGTTAGGAAACTTCAAACACACTTTGTTTCATAACTTTAAGCCGCAGTCAGGATCAGCTGATTGTGCACAGTCTCTTCCAGGACACGATGATTTCATCAGGCTCTCTGCGTTGAAACTTTGTGTATGTGTGTGTGTGTGTGTGTGTGTGCGTGTGTGCGCATCAGAAACTAGAGCAGTGCATTCCGCTCCACTTCAACCTGTCCATGACAATGTAGTCCAATGCTATCGGTGTCATGCTGCTCTGTCGTGACGGCCTTTCACTTTTTGTTGAGCCTATTAGAATCACAGAGGCCATTATGCACGATCATATTCCACACCACACCAGAGTTTCCTTTTGAACTTTTTCTATTAACTGCTTGGAGTTCAGAGTCCCTATCTCTCTATGGATATTAATCATCTGGATCTTTTACTACACATGGTAACCTGTTGCTTGCCAGCCCTGAATATATGTTTGTCTAATATAGTGGTTAAGAACACTTCCCTAAGCATGGGTCAAGACCCCTGGGAATTCACACAATAATATCCTTTATTTATCCTGCAACTGGGAAATTCACAGAGTCACAGCAGCAAAGAGAGAAAGTTTATTGTTAAAAATGAGCAAGAATATATAATTAACAAAAAAAAGGATAGTTTTCAACGAGAAAAAAAAGGATGGTAAAACCTCTGGTGTGGGGTTAGCAAGGCTAGCTCGTCCATCTTGTTGAAGAAAGATCCTACATCACCAATAACAATAGGATTCATTCATTAATAAGTGTGTGGAATAAATAAGAAAATACGCAAAATCACTGTCAAATTCATGACACGTGCATATCAGCCATTACCACCATACCAGCGCTGTGCGTATATGAATGAATCAGAATTGTTCTAAATCGACAGGCGTGCTCCCGTTACCTGAAATCAGCACATTACCACGCCCCACTTCATCTATAAATAGCATCTATAAATAGCATCTATATGCTCAGAGCATCAGGAGGGGGTGCCCAGTCCTGCTGCTTACATTTTGGAAAGTAAACTCATAGAGATGCCCTTCAGCTTTTTTCAGCACAGATTTTAAAACTTGATGTAACATTGTGTATCTTTAAATTTTAAGTCTCGCTCTGTTTTTGTTATTCAGAACGACATGGCAAAAGCAAACGAGACTCCCCCCGACATTTAAAGCGTACAATCAGCTTTTAATCTGTGGCCAAACAAAGATTATACTTCATCCGCACTGGACAGAGATGTTAAAGATTTCAAAAGTAAATGTTTTTCTCTTAAACTCCTCATGCTTAGCCGCTAAACTCTCCAAACATAGAGTGTTATGCAGGAATTACTGTTTTCCTATCTGGGTTTATTTTTCCTTCGCAGAACTGAGGAAGTTCAGAGTGACAGAGAAAACACTCAGACCAGGCCTGTTGATGCAGAAACCATTGGGTTAACAAACAGTCACTTGATGAGCGTCTGTTTGCTTTGTGTTTATTCTGAAACTGTAGAAATGACTGGCTGTTTGAGGTTTTGGTTTCAAAATTTGTTCCCACAACTTCACAAGCAGAGAAAAACACCTGTGGGACATATGAGAAGAGAAGAAATACTTAGATAAGAGAAATGCATCAGAGTTCAGGTCTATAAAAGTCCAATAAATGTCTGGTTTTTTTTTTATTTCCAGCCTTTACAACTCTTTTCCCTTCGTCTCTACTTCTCCTGCTCCTTGTTCTGTGGTCCTGGATAAACAGGAAACACTTAATGTTATCAGTCGCCTCTTTGTGTGTCTTAATGAGTGTTGGGCTAAAGCAGAGAAGGAACAAACACTACCGTCCACACCCTGATCCCACTGTAAACACACTTATCACAGCACAAGAAACAGATAGAGAGAGAGAAAA
>RPOG01006353.1:5556-24537 GCA_008086565.1 Thalassoma bifasciatum | reverse complement strand
GCCATGGAGGATGTGATGAAGGCATGTATGAGCGTTCGTGCAGCGGATAAAGAGAGTTTTGGACAACGATGAGCACAATTTGGTTGTTATGAAACAGGAAGGAGAGGATGTGGTAGAAGATGACACCAAAGTTGATCTCTTGTCCGCCCAAAACCCTTAAACCACGACTAAGAGGAAAAGTTGTTACAATGAAGTTAGGGTCAAGACAAAGAGCCTGGTTGGGCAAGAAATTATCCCAAACAGGCTTGGGCACACTGACCCAAACTCTCAACTGTCTTTTCCCAAACTTGATGGAACCTCCTAGTCTTGTCTGTTAACTTTCAATAAAGTATTGCGATACTTCCTGGCTAGAAAGCATCAGAGCTTCTCAGAGCTTCTCAGAGCTGATGCTTTATAGTGAAAAGAAGAGCCAGCTTGCATTGAGAGAGACGGCTCTAAGGTTTTTCCTTTCGCAGCTCAGCCCAACAGTACTCACACCCCCCTTTCAAACCTATGCATGTGTAAATACTGTTGTCAATTGTTATGTGAGAGATATTGTATGCAGGTTTGAAATAGAATTTACTTACTTACTTACTTACTTACTTACACTGAGCTGGTGGCAGGTGAAGGCCTTAGTTTTTCCACATCCAGTGAAGATGATGGAGGTGATTTTTTTCTTCAATGCCAACCTACACTAAGAACATTAACATTGTCTTGAGTTTGGTTCTGGTTCTGTCCTGTGGATATGTTTGCAGTTTTTTTGTTAATTTGTGCAGTAAACGTTTGATTAAAATACTAAACAAAGTAAGAAGTATTTTGTAACAGAGTGAACGCTCAAAATTGGGCAATTATAAGGCTTCTTATGAAAAAGCACCATTTGCAAAGGGTTTTCAACACAAAAGCCATTAGTTTTTGCAAAGGTAAGGTAAACTACACGGCTACAGAAGATCCTGAGTTAAAAGCCGTTCAAGAGTAAAAAGAGTCAGCTCGTGTTTGGGAGCCAAAAGAGCCGGCTCTCTGAAAAAAGCCAAACTTCCCATAACACTACACCCTCCTAGATATGGGCACCTTTAACATTTGTACTGCTACGGTCGCCATTCAGTCAAATACAACAAACTACAGACAAATGTTTAGACATCTCCACAACCCAAGAGGTCTAATAAACTCATTAAAAAAACAGAAAAAACAGAGCCTACAAAATGATTTAGAATCTCTCTTTCCCTCTCCCTCCCTCTGTCTCTCTCTCGCTGCACGTAATAACTAAAATGATAATTTAAATAATAACTTAAGTGTTGAAAAACAGCTTGAGTTTTTGTTTTGTTGCTCTTAAATGCAGATTATTAAACATGTGGAGAGTCAGAGCTTTTTGTCCAGTAGTTTTTCTGTAATTCCAGAAATCCAAATAAGGAGGGAGGACGAAAAACTGCATAGAACGAGTTCATCTCTTTGTGGAGCTGACAGAATGTGCATTTAATGATTATGTCAGCAGCAAAATATAAGGTGAACTGTTTCCTTTTTGCAGACTTCAGAATTAATGTAAGATCACAGCACATCTGTTGTTTTTCAGTGTATCTCTTGCACCAAAAAATAAACATATCCCAACAATGTCCTGAACTGTCAAGAACACAGAAGACTGGCTGGTTTCCGCTGTGCAGCTGATATGTAGTGTGCAGGAAAAGGATTATCCTTATTTGATTTTGACTGTGTTTCTATTTTTTATTTCCTCAACCTCGATTTCCAACTCTGTGGCTTCAATTGCCATTTTTCGTTCTCAAACTCTTCATGGAGACAGATGGCAGCACATGCTAAATCCTCATTTAAATAGGGCGGTCTGCACCTGGAATCAATTGTGCATGCTGTATTAGTAGATCTCAACACGCCCTCTTTTAGCGTGTGCAATTTTTTAGTTTGCACATGCAGTTTAGCCTCTGTGTATTTGGGATCTTAGTAGATCAGGCCCTTAGTCTTTTCTATCTGTTCCTCCACATCTGGAGTCGTTGTCCTGTTTCTCTACTCTGTAATCCTCAAACAAACTTAAAAAGGTCCCTATAAAACCCCGTCCTGACTCTTTCCTTCCTCCTTCTCCTCCTCCTCAGGGATTTTACCCCTCAAACTACTGCTAACAAGTCTGGGAACAAAAAAATGAGCATATGTTGACATTTCTCTCTGTTAAAAACTTCATATTGTATATTTTATGCCTCTGTGGATGAGATCTTTTGTTTCAAGCTTTTAAAATAAAGCAGATATAAATATTTCAGAGCGGCGTGCTGCAGGTCTGACTCCAGCTCAGTTGGATTTTATTTTTAAACAATGACTGCCTTATTCTTCTGGTGTGTGGAGAGATAACATTACGTAATCACAACCAAATGACTCCACTCACACATCAGGCCTCCAACGAGCTCCAAAAACAGCAGCTCTGCCTCAGATCGCTCCGTGCCGGATGGAGGAGGAGGAGGAAACGTTTCAGTGGGAGAATTTATCCTTTGTTGTCAGCTTGATAAGGCCAACACGACGTGACCGCCCGTTAATGGAACAAACCTTTCTGACTGCTCGTCTCCCTTGGCTGCTCTCCATATCAAAACTCCACTGCTGTATGCTGCTGCTGCTGCTGCTGCTGCTGCTGCTGTCAAGTGTCCTTGAACGCAGCGCTGCCTGTTTCCAAGCGCATGCTGTAGAGAGCAGGCATCAGTGTGTGGGAGAGGCTGCTGGGAATCAGCTCCCTGATGAGGAGGAGCAGCCTGACTTCTACTGTAGCTACAGTGGATCACAAAACAGAGTAGCTGTCACTGTATAGTGTGTGTATGTGTGTCTGTGTATTTCAGCATCAGTGTGTGGGAATTTTTCACATTTAAAATCTTTTGTATTACGTGGATTGTGTGTTTGTGTCTTGAGCTGATGTGTTTGATGGAGGAAATGTTTTGTGTGTGATCAGAAGCTGCATGTTTAGAGCATTTACATGAATAGATTCTTCTTTGATAGAGTGGATTTCACATAGCCACACAGACTTTTGAGGGTCTGAAAACTCCCATGTGCATGTTTTATGTGTTCTGGTTTTGGCGCCCCCTATGGTCAAAGTTGAACCTCTTATCCATTTTCTGATTACTTGACATGTAGGTTGGTATCGTTTGAACAGGCACGTTTCATCAGAGTCTGATTATCCATAGGGTCCACCCCCCCTTTCCCCGCAGCTGAAGTTTAGAGGTCAGTGTCCTGAGATCTATGTCACCATGAGTGACAGCCATAGACTGTATAATCAGCTGACATAATGACGTTCAGCTCCAACTGAAGCCTCCAGCAGATGCCCCGCCCCCTGGTGTCTGGCTGCAGTATAGGTCATAAGCCCCACCTCCCCATGCATGAGTTGGGAAAACTTTAAAAAATGACTACACCTGGTGGAAATGTTTCTCTAATCCTTACGCTAAGGTGGTGTAAAGATGTAATTTGGCTGCATTGTGTTCAAGTGTTTTTTTTACTGAGAAGTTGGTTTTTTATTAGTTATTGGACGTTGAAAACCGAGTTATAATTTTCGTTTTATGATAGTTGACAGCTGCCGTTCGTGAGTAGTTTTTATCAGGGATATAAGAAACTTCAGGGAGGAGAGCCAAAAGGAGACTAAACCTTCTAAAGAAGAAGAAATAAATACTTTTTTCCCCTCTTTTTTACTTGGCTTCACTAGAAATTTTCTACTGCGCAGACTCTGGCTGGCTCGAGTAACGGGGATTTTTGACTTTAAAACCATAGAACTGTGACAGTCTATGGTGACAAGTTACAGAATGTACCTTTAATCAGGTGTGTCGCTCTGCAGTGATGTCACCAGACTGCGCCTTTACTCTCTCGCCTGATTCGTTCGCCATGCTGGTCGGTTACGTTGTATTTTTTTGTCTTTCGATGCTTTTTAAGTTAAGTGGTGGTTTTAGGTGTCGAAACTATTTTGTTCATGTATGAAAAAATAGTAGCTGTACAACCGGGCTTGGTAAAGTTGAAGTGTGTTTAATAAACGGCCGTTGTTGGTGAAGTCTGAGCACGTGTGGAAGTTAGTTTCTGCCTGTCTTCTCCTCCTCTCTACGGCTTCAACCAAGCTTCACGCCCCAAAACCATTAAAACAGTCACAGAGAAGTTTGCTGCTAGTGGTTGGCTCAACTGTTGCAGAGTTTAAATAAATACATTATGGTACATTGGTTGTTCCACCTGACATGGAAATTGTTCCAGTCACCAATGAAGTGAAAAAACCTTTTTTATCAGTATTTCAGAGAAATCTACAAACTTTTCCACTTGGTCACAAATGTCATTTGGGCTCCTCTGGCTGATGCAGTTTCCTGTTTCCTGTTTTATTCTCTTCACTTTAAAATAAAAGTCTAATGTTACGGTTGCACCACCCTGACATTTGAGAAGGTGAAAATTACGGGACAAAAGTTTTTAAAATTTCTCAACAGCTTTAAAATAATTTTTATTTGCAAAGAATGTTTTATTTAGAAAGGTTCAAGCATAAAATAATGCCACTGTGTTTTTAATTTCCATTTACAATAACTGACATTCAATTTTTAGAGTTTAATTACTGTGGATACTTGTCAGGACGGTTGCACCACCTGACATTTTGGGGGTTTGAGGAACCAAAACACAAAAAAACATGTTATATTTTAATAGTTTAAAGATGTGTTCAAATAACACAGGTTTCATAGAATAAAGAAATACATGTGATGAAATACTCAATTCATGATGGAAGGAAATATTACACTCGGACACAAAAAAGGGACGTCACGTCATTGACCCATATACACACCTTCTCATTCAACGTGTTTTCTTTATTTTCATGACTATTTACATTATAGATCCTCACTGAAGGTACCAAAACTATGAACACATGTGGAGTTATGTACTTAACAAAAAAAGGTGAAATAACTGAAAACATGTTTTATATCCTAGTTTCTTCAAAATAGCCACCCTTTACTCTGATTACTGCTTTGTTTACTTTTGACATTCTTCAAGAGGTCGTCACCTGAAATGGTTTTTACTTCACAGCTGTGCCTTATCAGGGTTAATTAGTGGAATTTTTTACTTTATCAATGGAGTTGGGACCATCAGTTGTGTTGTACAGAAGTCAGGTTAATACACAGCCAACAGCCCTATTGGACAATTGTTAAAATTCATTTTATGGCAAGAACCAATCAGCTAACTAAAGAAAAACAAGTGGCCATCATTACTTTAAGAAATGAAGGTCAGTCAGTTTGGAAAATTGCAAAAACTTTAATGGAAATGAGAGGGTGTGTCTGAACTTTTGGCCTGTACTATATAGAGGTTGGGTGAAGACATTTATTAACAGACAACTGTGTTTACTCTTTTTAAATCATAATGACAAAAGAAACTTCAAAAATGACCCTGTTCATTTTTTTACAAACACTGATTACAAGCAAATAGATCACAGGTGAGGATGGTTACCTTTAGGAGACATTCAAACACATTTGTGTTCACTTTTGTGCATTTATCAGGACAAAACCATCAGAGTTGTGTAAACCTCTTAACAGGGTCATTTTTGAAGTTTCTGTTGTCATTATGATTTAAAAAGAGTAAACTTTTTTTTTTCAGTAAATGTCTTCACCCAACCACTAACCATGAGTGATAGAAAGGATTTTGTGTTATCATTCATATTCCTGAGAAAAGCCAAAAAATCAGAAATTCTGCTGGAGGATGTAAACCTTTGGGCACAACTGTATATAAATTCAGATCTGATCGAAACAGAATTCTCTGTGTGCACTCTGTTTGTTCTCTTATCTTTTCTTTCATATTTGAAACGTTCAGTGTCACAGGTAAACTTTTCTTTCATACCTTTGTTGTTTTCATTCAACCTTCACCATGTGCTGATGAAAGTTTGTTTGTCAATTATAAAAACATGTACAAGTTGTGTTGCTTTTATTTTGATGATAATAAGTGAAGACAAACCATCAAGTGAGAGTATAATGAATATGATAAAACCATTTTTTCAGATTTTCACAACCTGCCTGTGTCCTTGTTTCTGTATATATTTGCATTAATATGCATGTATGCAGGACTGTGTTTGTATTAGTGTGTGTGTGTGTGTGTGTGTGTGTGTGTTGTTGTAGTGAGAGGTGAGAGAGGGGAGGAGAAGGGGGATGATGTGCAGTAACTGTGATGGATGAAGATGAAAATGAGAGCTGCTTGCACGGTAGATGTGAGGTGACAGTCAATTCACGTCGCTGTATAGCTCCTTCACACATGTGCAACCCCACCACCCCAAAACACACACATACACACACACACACACACACACACACTCACACATGCATTCAAAGAAAACAGCAGCAGTGAAAAATAAACACTCTCTCCACTCAGCATTACCCTTTTAGATCTCACTTTCAGGTTTGCACATATACATAATTGGTTGTTGTGCATGCTTACACACACACAGTGGTCAGATGAATAAGCACATGCACACAGAATTACATAACCAAGGCTTATTTTTGTATAAATATTGCAGTCAATGTGTTTTTGGAGCAGACAGTACGACACGATCAGCTGTTAGAGCATCTGTTACTCTTCACACTCATCGGACTTCACTGGATTCTGTACAGAACAGAGTTTGCCCCTCTCACTTTAAACATCACACACATATGCACACACACTTTATGATATGATGCCAATGCACTATGGGACACATCTCTGCATGAGTCACACTGACTTTCATGATGACGAAAAGACAGAGAGAGCAATAAGATTTAGAGATTTAGCGTACTTACTTGCATCTAGTGAAGGAAATCATTCCTATTTTTTTCTGTTTGTCAAAAGAAAAAAAAAACATGAAATAAAATTAACTAAACATGATTTTAAAACTGCAGTGAACACTGTGAACCTGCAAGACATGACGATGAGCAAAGTGAATTAACTCATGACAAAAAATACACGTTTCGTTTTCTGTTTGCAGTGGGTCTGTCACTGCAGGTGCATTTAAGGAACATTGTAAAAATGAAATACAGTCCTTGTATTGTGTCCATTGCACTTTTATTTGAAGCTAAAGAACAAAAATAGCGTCACTGTTTCCACGTACAAAAAAGTTTCCAACTCCTCAATAAGGAAAGTTTGTCCTAGAGGTCAGAAAACAACATCATTGCCTGATTTGCCTTATTGGCAATTTGCATGTAATTGTCTTAGATGCTATAGTAGAGAGGGATAACATTTTGGGGGAGACAGAAAAAGCATAAAAACCTCCATAAGTTTGTTTTATGACTACCAATGAACTTGCATCTGGATATAATTGTTTTCTTTTTATCTCAAAGTATCAACACTTCTCCTTTAACTGAGCTTGGGACCAGAGAGAGTGACCAAAAAAGAGAATTCCTCAGATTCACTTTCATGCAGTTGCCTACTCTGGCTGCAAGTTTTACTGAAGTTTTACTTAAGCACTGAAAACCTGAACACACAAAGATATGTGCATTACTCTCTCAGAAAGGATTCTTATTCGCTACATTCAACTCATTATATATCTCCTAATGTACCAGAAGCAATACAGAAAACATAACACTAGCTTAATGCTAATGTATAATGGAAATTGCATTGATATGCTAGTAGTTAGCATACATCAATACATGAATACAAGTTCGGTCTTAAAAGAGAGTATACACTTTTGTCACAGAAACTTATTACACTAACTTTTTTCGAACAGTACTGAAAACTCTGAATGTTAAAAGTATAACCAGGTTAATATTTTAAACCAGGCAGATAAATGAAAAGTTAAATACAGGGTGATGGCTGACTGAGGCATAACTACGGCAAGCTCAAGGTTCCAAATCCAACCCAAAAACATTGCTTGGTGGCCCACTTCAGCCAATAAAATGTAACAAAACAATACATTGACCTCACCTGATATGCAACTTTAACTTTTTTTTCCATTTATTTACATTCAAAATTATTTGATCACTTATAATATCAATGAAATATTGACGCAAAAAACCTGTACACTTATTTTTTGTAAACAGAAAACAGGAACTGGCGAGGTAATTGATAAAGATTTGGCTTCACTTGTGGAATGGATAAGGGCATCGGTACCAATAAAATCTTTTAACTTTCCATGTTTTGTCAGGATGAAGTCAACGATTTTTTTACTTGATTACGTGTGCAGTGAATGTTCCCATTTTGCACTTAACTCCTGGTAAACGCTACATGGCATACAGCTCCTCCAAAAGTGAAACCAAAACCTTTAAAACCCCCTACACTGCAAAAACGGAAATGTAAGCAAGTCATTATGTCTTATTTGTAGTAAAAATTGTCTTATTGTTCTTTATTTGAGCCACATTCACCAGACAAGGTCATAAAAATGTCTTATTTCAAGTTTTGTAAGACAAAAATGAGGTGTAAATTGCTTGTAACAAGTCAAAAAAAAATCTGCCAATGGGATAAGACGAATTTGCCCGGGAAGTTTCTTGAAATTAGAAAGATGTCTTAAAACAAGAATCTTTTATCTTATCCCATTGGCAGATTTTTTTTTACTTGTTACAAGAAATTGATGCCTCATTTTTGTCTGTAAAAAACTTGAAATGAGACATTTTCATGACCTTGTCCAGTGAATGTGGCTCAAATCAAGAATAGTAAGACAAATTTTACTAAAAATAAGACATAATGACTTGCTCAGATTTCAGTTTTTGCAGTGTGTACTGACAAAGTGGGGTTGACTAAAGCCATGTTGACAGATGGGACATAGTTAAACTGCATAAAAACTAAAAGATGTCAAATAAATGTATCTAAGGCATGGTGTTCTGCTTATTTAGGTTTATCTTGTCACACAGAAACTGTAAGAGTAAGAAACCATGAAAGGACTATGACCCTATCCATGACAGCTCTGTTGACAAATGAGGCTCTTTCAGTGCCGCCTCAAGCAAATTATAAGTAAGAGAGGAGGAGAAACAGAGTCCGACAGACCAGTGTTTCTCAACCTTGGGGTCGTGACCCCACATTGGGTCGCCTGGAATTCAAAAGAGGTCCCCTGAAAAGTCTAGTAATTAATACAAAAACAATTACTGATAAACAGTACACACTGAACTTCTATATCTGTATGTGCTTGTATTTATCTAGCATTTTGTTGTTAAAACCCTTTATAGCCAAATGTATCATATTTGATACATGAGTTCAAAGACTTCTATCTCATCAATATGATAAATAGTTTCTTTAAAAACCTTTTAAAAATATTTTTAAAACACATTCTACCACTTTGAGGATTGTCATATCACTACAGTCAGCTGAAGTTGTATTTTGGTTCTTTTCTAAATGTCTGCTCTCATGAAATCATCCACTCACATATTTTCAGAAAAAATCATTGCTTGATTTTCAAGAAGTTGCAGCAAGAGTAACATTGAAATAGTTATTTTTTCCTTTTTTAATAAGTGTTTTGCACATGAAATAAATGGATATTAAAAAAATAATAATAATAATAATTAAGTAGATAAATAGTACACCAAACTGCTCAGTGTGTCGTATGTTATACAAGAACTATCTCATGAATGAAATGATAGAGCATTATTTTTTTGTGGATTTTGTTAAAAAGGTTAATAAACATCTCAGTTCCAAAAAATTGGAATTTTCAGACCATTTTTGTGATACAGGGTTAAGTACTTTAGTGTTTTAGTATACGAGCAATTTGTTTTCCATTTCTATTTTCTTGGATTTAGTATTTTAGCATTTTAAGCAGTAGACTAAGTTCACAATATAGAACACTGTACCGTTAGTTTCTTATTTTTGTCTACATTTGATTACATTATTTACTGCTCTATGTGCCTTTAATTGTCCCTTGGGGGTAAATACAGTTTTGTTTTTTTTTATTTGAAGTTCACTTAAAATAAAGTCTCTATCCTGATCAGGGAATGAAATTGTCACTTTTGTCACTAACCTGAGCTTCCTTGAGTTTGCAACACAGTATAAAAAAATGAGACAAAAATTAAGTCGAGAAAAAGAAATCATCCTTGGGGTTTCCAGAAATTTGTAATGTCAAAATGGGGGTCACAGTCCAAAACGTCTAGGAACCACTCTGATTGAAAAATGTTTGAAGTGTTTGCTTATGTGTGGAGGGAATAGAGTCAATATAAGACATTTTTATAAAACCTTACCTGTACCTGGTCAGACGCAGAACAAAATCCTGAGTGCATGTGTTTGAGCTTTCTTTGGTAGATATTCTGCAGCTTCTAACAGCCTGGACTGAGGATAGAGATGTCAGCGTTAATGAAACTTCTCCTGCTGAGCAGATGAAAGCTGAATGTGTGTTTCCTGTTGGTCTAATCTTACATGAAGGCAGTGTGAGTCAGAGGAGCTGATGTAAAGAGGCCTATTTTGGTTTTTCTGAGTTATTGTGAGGCAAAGGGCATCGCGGGGACCTGCAAAGACAAGGAGCACTCAGGATGATTCTACTATTTTGAGCCGACCTTCATCTCCAGACGGAGCGGAGAATAAAGTGGATGCAGTGGAAATGACTCCACATCAAACAGGGGTCAGAGGCGGAAGTAACGCTTCAGTCACAGCAAAGGGCCCTCACAGGGGCCCCCGTCGACTGAGTGACCAGCTCTGACGTCCACACTGGCCTCTTGTCCTGTGCATCACCTCACTCACAGCGTAAAAATAAAGCCCTCCACCATCTCCATCATAGCAACAATCCTCCTCCCACCCTCTCCCTGTCCACCCACCCATCCTACCCCACGCCAGCCCCGCTGAGAGCTCCTCTTCCACCCACTCCATCCCAGCTCCAGCACTGTGGGGATGCATATATAGCCCAAATCACACTTCGAGTGTCACTCGTCTCTGCTGGTTACGGCGCTGATCTTTGCTTCTCTGCGGCTCTGGATGGCTCTGAGCCTGCAGAAACGTTGGGCTGAAAATAGAAAGCTGCCTCTAATTCACCGCTGTGTTACGATGCTGAATGAAGTGAATGGACCAGCCTGCGGAGACTCTCTTTGTCATGCGCCATTTCTGGCAGTTGTTAGTGAAGCTCTAGTTGCAGACAACCATTGCTCCCTATAGTTTATCTAGGTCGCTCTTTTTTAGCAGATTCTTTAGAGCTCGCTCAAAAAAAGTCAACTGGGACATAATTAGTTAATCAGAACGTGTTTGAATTACATGAGTTGTAACATGTCAGTCAGATGTGAATGAGGTTCATCAAAGCAGTGACTCTCATCATCAGCTGCTAATGAGCATGCTCAGTAACACTGACCGAATAACATTGATGAGGAGACAGAGGTGGGACATTGGCATTGTGTGGTTTCACTTTGAAAGATCAATCAAATCAAAGTGTAATCCTGTGTTTTAAACGACCCCTGACCTCAGGTTCTGGTGTGGCGCATTCACACAGGATGATTAAAACCTGTTTGCTTGACTTCACATGTTTCTGATTGAGAGGCCGTTTACACAAGAATGATTTTAGGTCCAACCGTAAAGGTATTGTTGCGTTTAAGCCTCCCATTTACACGGAAATGGTGTTTCAGCTGATCTACAATGTGAACTTTTGAAGACACCCTCCAGAGTGGGATTTTTCTGAAACGCCATTTCTACTGTTGCCATGTAAATGGCAAGCAGGAGTTTTCAGTGAAAATCCTGTCACGTTTAACTTTGAGCGTTAGAACTCCACTGTGCCAAAAGCAACCCACCGTTTTGTTCTTGTGCTGCCAAATCTACTGCCTGCTAACAAAATGTGCATTTATTGCACTTTTTTCACAATCAGAGAAAAAGTTTTTAGTAAAGACTCCAGATGATCAGCTCACCTCTTCCTCAGCCTCTAAAACTTTGTCGTAGATACGGCTCCTACAGATGTGTCACCATCTACAGTCCTGACATGCATACGACAGCGTTTTAAGTCCCTCAGCGTTTGTGTAAACGCAGATTTTTTTTTTCAGTGTATGTTTTGTATTCTAGGATGAATCACTGTGAAGCGTTGTAGTGGCAGATCCCCATAAAAACAAATTCAAGGCCACTTGTGTGACACAGGCTCTTGGTCATGACAAGTGTCCACTTTCAATAACAAAAATAAACGTTACTCACTGATGAGTTGAATGTCCATTTATTTGGGGGACACAGCTTCCACATTTCATCCAAAAGCAAAATCAAAAAGATAATATAACTCAAATCCATTCAGTCACGTTCTTCAGATAAATCACGGTCAAAAAACATTTTGTGCAGGCCTCATGTCACACCAACCAGAAAGAGCAAAGGAACAGATGCCAAAAATAACACACCTGTGCTGGCTGACCTAATTGTCTAAACTCCACCCAAAACAGGATTTCTCAAATGTATAGATAAAAATAAGCTTAGAGCTGCTTCAAATCAAAGGAAATTTACATATATTTAATGCTAACATAAATTTGACACAAGAATTTAATTCATTCTACAAATAAGTTTAAAGTTGCCTCTACAAGCGTTGTCATGTAAACGGGCCTTAAAACGCTTCAGACTCACTGAGCTTTGGCAGCAGACCCTCACTCTAACCAGCAGTACTTTCTTAAAAGGAAAAAGAAATCTGCATCCTGCTCCAACCAAATAATGTTCGTTGAAAAGTTCAGGACATGTGATACTTTAAAACTTAAAAGCTAATTAGCTAAATAAATAAATAAAAGATTCCACTGAGCCCAACTCACAATAAAAAGGTAGAGATGTGTCTGCACAGGCAAGTTAGTGATTACTAAGTAATGAAAAAAAAGCACTGATGCTGCTTTGTCCTGAAATTTATACTTTATTTATTACAGACATGGTCAAATTGGCATTGAACCAGTTTCACCAGGAGACCTCTGATAATTTGTCACAATTGCAGGGAACGTCTTGGATTTAATTCAACCACGTCTTTAGCTTGTGAAGTTAAAATTTCAGGGCAAATCACCTTCTGTGTTTCAAAGAAAACATATTTCCCCTGATAAAACCAATCCAGTCTGAGTTTACCATCTTTGTAATTTTGGTTGGTAATAACTTTTTTAAGTTAGTCCCTGCTGAAAAATGATTCAAAGAAGCACTGGGCATCCTAAACCAAGATTTTAACAACACTTTTGATTGGAATAAGATGGAAGGAGACTCTGCAATGAACCACCTTGTCATCTGCAAATAGACCATGAATAGTCTAATTTCTGTCAAAATATGTAAAGATAACACTTGTGACCAGTTTTGATCAAACTAATATCTGATCTTTTTTGTTGCAGCTTTTAGTTTTTAAGATATTTAAATTTATCCTGCATATTCACAAGTTTTCAATGCGCATAGTTTGACTGAATCCTTGTCTTCTTCTTATATCAGACTGAACGCCTGGCTGTGTACTGCAGAGTGAGGTGCCGCCGCTAAAGTTTAAAGCAGAGTTTTCAATCAGAAACATGAGAGACATACATTTTTTCACAGGCAACAGTTGATTTGGATTAGATCAAAAACAGAATCTTCCTCCACAACTGTTACAAATCACTAGAGGTCTCCAGGTGAAACTTATTCTTTATGATCAGCACTTTTTCCATCCATTAAACAAATGTAGCTGCAGTTTGTGCTTTGGTTTATGTTCTTGTGGGGTATGAAGGGGTTACTGAGGAGAATTCAACTATCTGACCATCAAGAAACGTGCTGAGGTCGACACTTTCTGTTTCCTTTGGACAAATAATGGCTTTTCATAATGACTGATAACGGGGCTGCACATAATTAGCTCCATGATGGTCTTTTTGTTAATAGCTGTGTTTATCTCACTGTCGTAAAATTGTTTAAGGGGTACTTAAGCAGGTGAGTAAATGTAAAAGCTGAGAGTCATAACCTCTAAAGCAGTGGATACTTTATTTGTAGTAGTAATCCCTGACATTACGAGAACGGTAAATCTCAATCTCACCACTTAATGTTGCTTCTTGAATATTCATACTGAAGAGAAACTGTATGAACTGAGTCACTTTTTAAACAGCAATCTTTTTTTCACTGCTTCACACCACTACCTCTCTCACTTTATGTTTGCACAACCATGACAGTAGTTGTCTGGTGCGTCCATGTAACAGCTGTTTCTTGTTTTCAAGGAAAAAAAAATCTTCCCTTTTTTAAAAGTCTTTCACTCGTCAAATTCACTGCTGTCGCAAAAACATCAACACGCAACATATCGTCAGCCTAATTTTGGATACAGTTGGCTGGCTCTAAATATTCATTAGTCTGAGCAGGTTTCTGGCCTGTTTGCAGAAGATTTTGCAACAGCCTGACGGATGGTAATTAGGAGAAACATACTGCAAAAGCAAAAGTGATGCAACTTGGAAAATGTGCAAAGTTTATAAGCAAATGAAGCTACAGAGAAACACCGGAAACAAATAAAAAGGGCCGAAAAAACTGCATCAACATCAGATGTGCTATAAATAGCCTACAAAAAAGAAAAATGGCACATGAAACTTGCCAAAAATCTGCAAAATAAGAATGCTGCAGAAGTGCTGCCTATGAGGGATTCACCTACACGACTTGATGAATCCTGCAGTGTTGGTGAGGACAGTGACATGAGAGAGACGTGAAAAAAGAAGTTAATTGGCTGAAGAAGACAGCAGGATGTTCGGCAGCAGGAAAAAAGCAGTTAGAATGTGCCAGCCTCTTCAAAAACTAGAGGAAGCGAGAAAACAGTGCCCCTGCTTCTCATTCTCAAACAAGAAACAAGAAGAAAGGAGGAGGAAACAGCTCAGTCTAAAAAGAGAAATTCATATGTGATTTTGATTGGATTTACTTTACAATCTAAGGAGTCCTAATTTAACCTTCTGGTACATCCTGATAACTGCAGTGTTCAGCTTAAGGTCATTCCCTCCTAAATACATTTGTCTCTATAGTGGAACTGCACATCAGCCTCTAAAGTGCTCTCTGCTGCCACCCTCCTATGAGCTTTAATTAGTGGTCAGTTGTTGTAACTGCAAGTCAATTTTCTCCGACTTCAATACAACAGCCAGATATCCTGTCAATTCTAACTTCAAAAGAACAAAAGAGGTTAAAGAAGTGAAAATACATGTCTACACTTTGAAGAAATACGGTTTTCTATGTCTAACTCTCATGATAGATTTAAGAAGATCTGGGGCCTTTTCATAGAATATTTTAGGAAGGAGAGACCTCAATCTCTGGACTTTCTGCTATGCTCGAATATTCTGGGGCATTTTGTTGAATCAAGATGTAGGCCCTACTGTATATTTTTTCATTTTCTTAATTTGTTAATGTAGAAGTGCTGGCTGACTTGTCCGTTTTTGTTGGTTTATTTGTTGTTGTTTTTTTTCCTGTTTGTTGTGGTTTCAGTATTATGTAGTCTTTGTGTCTGTAAGTATTAACCAAAAACTTTGCATAAACAAAATTCCCCCAAAAAATATAAAAAAAAATCTAAGTAATGGTTGTACTTTCTTATTTCTGAATATTTTGTTTCAAATAAGCAGTAAATAATGATTAACCATGAGTTTCCTGAAGTGGATATCTTGCAAAACCTAGTCCATTTCCAACACATTAAAGCTCCTGTTATTTTTTTTTTTTTGACAATTATAAAACAGGCTGTAATAGGAGCTGACACCTCTTTATGACCCATAAAGGCGAACTAGGCAAATGGTGACAAAAATTACACTTTTTTTCTTGTGACTTGAGGAGCATTTAAGCCACCTGAGCGTACGTCTGTAACTTTACAAAAAAAAAAAAAAAAGATGTTTTTTTCCATGCCACAAAAGGAAGAAAAACACTTATGGGACAAAAAAATCCTGACTTGCGTTAAAATGACTACCATGTTGTCTATATTGAATATGTGGTGCACTGAACTTCCCACATGTTACAAACTGTCTCAAAACTAGAGACTTACATCTATGCTATGATGGTTGAAGTTTTCCTGAGAGCTGGAGTTATTAGTGGTGAACACGAATCTCCATCCATCCATTATCCTTTACTTATTTCACTTCTCGGGGTCATAGGAAGCTGGAGTCTATCCCAGCTGTCATTAGGTGGGTCACACCCTGAACAGGATGTACATCTATCACAGAGTGAACACCAGGATGACACCAGATACCAGTTCAACTCTGCTCCATTGTGTTTTAGCTGCATGCTCTCGCTCATCCATCACCTCACACCAGCTGTGTGTTCGGTCCAGAACCTTTCAGGACACCAGACAGATGGAGTCACAGACCGAAGAGTTCCTGCATCCCCACTGCTGTGATGAGCCTGTCTTTGTTCACGTTGGGCTGTAAAACCTCAAACCTGTTGACTCCTGGTCTGGCTTCAATTTTTATATCAGCCTGTTGTAATAGTTGAGCTAAATATGATCTGGTTTTGACAGTGTGTTTTATTTTGAAAGTCATTGGGTGTGTTTAGGAAGTTTCATGACTTTCTGTCCCATTAAATCTGCCCTACAGTGACTTGACATGTGGCAGCCATTGACTGTATATAGAATGGACAGCGTGCTTCCGCCTACGATTTTGAAGCCAAAAAATCCCGTTTCTCTAGCCGCCATTGTGCAGCCAGAGTCTGCGCAGTAGAGAATTTCTGGTGGAGCCAAGTAAAAAAGAGAAATACTAATATTTTATTTTTTCTTCTTCAGAAGGTTTAGTCTCCTTTTGGCTCTTTCCCGAAGTTTTGTATATCCCTGATAAAAACTACTCACGAACGGCAGCTGTCAACTATCATAAAACGAAACTTATATCGCGGTTTTTAACATCCAATAACTAATGAGAAACTAACTTCTCAGGAAAAAAAACACCTGAACACCATGCAGCCAAATGACATCGTCATACCACCTTAGCGTAAGGATGAGAGAAACGTTTCTACGAGGTATCGTAACTTTTTTAAGTTTTCCCGGCTCATATCTGGAATACATGGGGGGGCGGGGCTTATGACCTATACTGCAGCCAGACACCAGGGGGCGGGGCTTATGACCTATACTGCAGCCAGACACCAGGGGGCGCAGCATCTGCTGGAGGCTTCAGTTTGAGCCGAACGTCGTTACGTCCACTCATTATACAGTCTATGGTGGCAGCCAAGCGGCAACCTCCGGTCTGAAAGTATGAGACAATGCTGAAGTGCGAAAAAACCTGCTGTTCCTCGAGTGACCTCTTGAGGCTGGCTCTGGAAGTACAGGAAGTCACGTACACACTTGCGCAAAAAACAGCTGTTTTCAGAGCAGAAATTAGCAGATTTACAAAAACTGCCACCTGCCTGAATCGCTACTTTTGCTAACAGTACACACTGTATGGGGGGATGATTTTTTTTGCCAACTCAGCAAGTTAGAAGATGATGAAACCACAAGTTCATCCAATCAGACGCACATCTCAGATCAAGTGACTTACAGGCACCCAATAGCTCTGAGTTTTGGCTCTCATCACTTGTTCCATTTCCATATGGCGGCACTGGCAGGTTTGCTTCAAAACACAGCTTCAGAAACAGACGGGTGACGTCACAGAATTATACATCCATTCATTATACAGTCTATGGGGGCAGCTCTGACATCAGTCAACCATCGGACAATTGCAAATCTGCTGCAACCTGCCGGAGCACGGATGCAGCAGAGCCACATTAGAATGAATCCAGAGTAAATTGACATATTGGCTTGAAAAGAAACCCAGAGATTGGCCTTAACTTAGAGAGACAAACAACCATTCAGTGCACACTCACAGCTAATGGTCAATTAGAGTGACCTGTTAGCCTGATGAGCATGTTTTTGGACTGTTGGGGGCTTGGGGGAATATTCAAAGGTCACACAGAGAAAGGCTCCTTCCAGGCTGGGGAAGTTGAAACTAGAATATTATCCCTGTCATGTAACAATGCAACCGACTATCATGCAGGGCAATTTTAAAATAAATGAATGTTTATTAAGTTTAAGTGTGGAATCTAAACGATCATCGAGTTTGTTTCTGCATAAACTAAAAGTCTTGGGTTGTTTTTTTTAAAGATGTGTACTTAAAAAATTATGAAAATGTATAAATGTAAATGTGAAGAAAGAAAATTAAAAAAATCATAGTGGTGTATTCAAACTTGAATTCATTATTATTCATGCAGCAGCTTTCATACAGTCAAGAATACAGCCTTGAGTGTTTCACTAAAACAGAGATAGAAAATAACAGACATGGGTAAATTATTAAAAGATTAAAACAAGAAAGAAGAAGGTGGTCTTTAAATTACTTAAAAATAAAATAAATTCAGCAAAACTAATGGGATTAAAATTTAAAAATCTTTAAAATTAACAGGATTAAATAAACACTAGAAATAAAAAGCTTAGAAAATAAATAAATGAGGGGAAAAATAAAATGGCAATAAAAGAATAGTCATAATAATACAGTGTTATGACTGTTCACTTGTCTCTGGCTAAATTTAACAATGAATATTTAAAAAGACGCTATAGAGGTCTGAATTATTTTCTCATGTTCTGACACCTGAAATTAACATCACAGCAAGTCTCAGCTGGATTATAGAAACACAAAATGTAGAGTTTAATTTTTCTGGAGACAAATTTGACTGATTCAAAATGATCTCTGCATATATGAATAATGATGTGGATATTTGAAATTAAAGGGACAGAGAGGTATTTGGTGGTATTTATCAGATTAAAAACAAGGAGGAAGATGAATTTGATATTCAGAAGTGATTATATAAGTGTATAATCACCTTAATATATATATATATAGATAGATAGATAGATAGATATATAGATAGATAGATATATAGATAGATATATATTTTTTTAACTCAAAAGGAGACTTTTATATCTACACAGACACAGGACATCAACCATGGAGGCTTTAATCTTGTTTCTAAGAGGAAATCTATTGTTATTGTTGGTTTATAAGTAAAAGTTTGTTGTGAAGTGATGTGATGTGTGTGTGTGTGTGTGTGTGTGTGTGTGTGTGTGTGTGTGTGTGTGTGTGAGGTTTTCTAAATTCCATGGTGCTTGAACCCAGTAGGAGCCACATCCAGAGAAGCTCCACTGTTCCTGTATGTTTGACTTCTGAAAACTTCACAGCTTCTTTGCTCTCTCTCTCTCTCTCTCTCTCTCTCTCTCTCTCTCTCTCTCTCTCTCTTTCC